>JAFNIE010000068.1:0-55000 GCA_027742785.1 Vigna reflexopilosa | reverse complement strand
TTCAAAGAAGGTGGACAAAAAAACTGGTGAGTTCTTTTTTGTCTGCCTGAAGGTTTTTGATTTTGAATATCTTTGTGAAAGGTCAACTGATTGTGTGTTTTTCTAAGTTAGGAATGATTGTTGTCCTATTTGGATGGATTATTATGTGGAGTTACCCATATGATGATTGAGATATTTGTTTGGTGTCACTAAATTAAGGAAATGTTGGAAGTTTCACGTTTACCTGTGATAAGGCCACTGTACAGAGGTGCAAACCTCTTTCTTTAACTGTTTTGTACACTTCGTAATATGGTAACAAAATCATACTTTGGAATCTATTCTAACAAAATTTTAGTTTTATACATAAAAGGTTGTCATTTTAGTTTTTACTGTTATCCCTAATTAATTTTTGTCTTCCTTTTGTCTAAATATTCCTTCTTCTTTTTCAGGATACAAGTTCTAGCCAATAGTGGCATTGCCTCGGTTCTTGTTATAGCTATATGGGTGCTTACTGAAGGCCAGGATAAATGGTTGAACTCTAAAGACTCACCTTTGATCACGACTCTCATTGGTGCTGTTATTGGCCATTGTTCCTGTTGCAATGGGGATACTTGGTCTTTGGAGCTTGGAATTCTCAGTGAAGATAAGCCCCGTCTAATCACAACCTTCAAGGTGAATAATGTCTAGGTCAAAGTCCTTTATTCCTCTATCATTCTGTCCATATTTGAGTGTATTAAATTTCTAGGAATTCTCTGGGATTATGAACCATTGGTGATGGCTGTGAGAAAGAGCAATGGACGTGATGATGAGTTTCAGCCAGTGGGTGTCTAGTTTTTCTGGGTGAACTTCCAAGAACCTATCTTGGAAATCTTTACGGTTTTAAATAAATTTGGGTGCCTATCAAAGCTATAGGTTTAATTTTTGTTTCCACCTTTAAATAACCATGTTAATGTGTTTTTGCAGTTAAAATAGGAGTAATTTTTTTTTCCTTTTCTGATTTGATTTTAGTTAGAAATTCTACGTTGTAAATACTTAGTCTTTGATACTGTTGTAATCTATTCTCATTTGTAGGAGCAGGCTTTATTTTTCTTAGAATTAAAAATTATTTGAAGATTTTCTTTTCTTCATTCTTGTTTCTGTTTCAAGTTTTAAATTCTTTTAAGTTCTGTTTTAGTTTGTCTTAATAGTAATTGTTTTTCATTTTCACGTTCTTTTTAGCCTCTATAAATATGCTTTCTGCTTTAGATTTTTTTAGGTTTTGTTTTGTTCTATTAAGAATTGTGTAGGTTATTTAGTTTTCAATTTTTCATATTGCTTAAGATCCCTTTAGATAGTTCTTTTTAGGATTCTTTTAGATTGTTTCTGTAAATAGAATTAATTGTAGTTCTTTTACAATTCTTTGATTTTGTTTCTCTGTTTAGTTTTTCTTTTATTAGATTCATGTTCTGATTAGTAATTGTCTTAGGTGCTTTTAGATTCTAGCTTCTTTTTAGCTTTTAAATAGAAATTTCTTTAGGTTCTTTCCTTTCTTGGTTCTGTTGAAGTTTTCATTAGGAAGTAATTAGGTTTATTTCGATCATAGATTCAGTTTTTGCACTTGTTTTATGTCTCTTTCATTTTTTTTTCTGATCTAGGATTTGTTTCAGTTTATAATTAGGTTCTGTACTAACTCTTTAGTTTGTGAGTTCTATTTTTGTTACTTTAGGAATTTCTTAGCTTTATTTTCATTCTTTCCCCATATTTTCAATTTTAGGATTTTCTTTTCTCTTTTTTTATGACTTGACATGAAGAAGCATAATTGGAAGATCTGCGTTCCAGTTTTAGAGGGTTTAAAGCCATTATAGTTGATGGAAAACATGTTAGATACCATCTGAAGAGACTAGGGATTGAGGCCAAAGCTGCAAATAACATCAATAAGGCTGTTTCTTTGTGGGGAAAATGGTCTCCTTGACCTCGGGTTAAGATTTTAGTTTCTCTTATAGTTGTCAATTATGAAGGAACTGAATGTGATAAAAAATAGCAGTATCAACATTTTAGTAATTCTCATTAGCTTTATAGCATGTGCTTATAAATAGAGTTTTCAAATGTTGTTTTTGGTTGTTAGGGATGTTTTACAAGCTTAACATGGATTTTAACATGTATTGACTGCTTTTCTTTAATTACTCGAAGATAATGATGTGGTTTTCTCTAGTTAATAAATGTTGTTCTAGCTAGGTAGCACTTTTGTTTGAGATATTGACAGTGTTCAGTTCATTCACAATGTAAACTGGTTGGATATGGCAGAATATTTCGGTCTGATATTATTTTTGTTGAGAAAGACTCGTGGATTTATGAGAGGACGGGATCTTGAACATGTGGTAGAAATATTCAATATAAATGATTAACCAATAACCATTCGACATGTTGAAGGTGTGCAAAGGATTAGTAGCAACTTTAGTTGTCAAATGTTCTTATTTTTTAAGCTGGAAATATTTTTTATCATTGGTCATTTTTCTGTATAGCTCCCTTAAAAATTTATCTAACCTAGTGAAATAATATTAAAGTTTCTCTTTTTCTAAATTTACCTCTTAATTTACCTCTTTTTCTAGTCTTAGAAGTTTCTTTTAGTGCATTTTAGCTTCTTATTCTCTAGAAATACGACAATTTATAGATTTTTCTTTAATTTTAGATTTTTGTAAAACTAGTATTAATTTTGTGTGTTTAGTATAAAAATAGTATTAATTCTCTAGAAATTTTTGATGTGCATCATGCAAACACACCTACTGATGGGTGTTCTGATTTTCATGCATTAATTTTTGATGATCTGCTTAATGATTTGTTGGGTGAATCTGATTTCACTTTTGACAGTTCTGTATTATTTAATAATTCACTCATGCATGTTGCTTTTGATGTTGTAGATGATAAACTTAGGGTTGTCACTAATATTGAGGGGCTGCAGACATTAAAGATACAAAGGCAGTCTTGTTTGAGGTAGGAAATGCTGTCAACACTGTTAAGAGAGCTTGGAACATTAAGAATCAGCAGCAGAAGTGTGAGGAGCTCTGGCTGCTGCAGCAAGGTATCTTGAAAGTGCAGAACCAGAAGCGAGTACTGAAGGGAAAGCTATTGTTGCTGAAAGGGAGAGCTGAGAAAGAGCAATTCAATACAACCTTGGAAACAATGCATACCTGGGCAGAGCATGGAGAAAAACAGATAAGCTCATTCTTTTCATTTCCTTTTAATTGTAGTTATAGATTTTTGTTAGTAATGTACATAGCTTTAACTAGCATAGTAAATAGTTGGATAGATAATATGTTGTTTTTCATAAAAATAAAAAGAATTAATTTTGATCTATGCCCATTTAAACAGATTTTCTTTCTCTTAACTTTGTAGTTTAGTTTAGTTTTTCAGTTATGTTATATTCATTTCTTGTGTTCTTTAATTCTGTTTTGTATAAATCTCTGTGTTGGTTGTCTTGTACATACCTTTGATATGTGTCTGTTCGTGTGTGTAATATATGTGTGTTTGTGTCTATGAGTATGTGTTTTTGTGTGTGGGTGTGTGTGCTTGTGTAACTTATGTGTGTGTGAATGCGTGTGTGTGTTTGTGTTTGTGTGTTTTCTTGTGTGGATAATAATTGTGTGTGTGTAACTTATGTGTGTGTGCGTGTCTGTTTGTGTGTGTGTGTTTCTTTGTTTGTGTGTGTCTGTTTAGTTGTGTTTGTTTCTTTGTGTCTTTGTGTCTTTGTGTGAATAAGATTGTGTGTGTGTGTGTTTTTGTTTGTGTGTCTGTTTGGTTGCTTTCTTTCTCTAGATAAATGAAAGACTAAAGAGTAATTCATATTCCATATTGTTCGTTAATTTGGTTTGATATTAATTTAATATCGATTAAAGAAAAACTCTAGTTTCATAAAAATATCAACTTTCGAGTGTCTAGATGTATGAATTTGTCTTGTCGTTTAATTGCTTGCTTTGTGTAATTATATTTGGTATCAGGTCTCCCTTGTAGTTCTTCGTGCTATTCTTTTTAGTTATTCCTTGTCAATCTATCATCCTTGACACATTAACATTTATATAACAAATGAACTTTAACTAGGTGAGGCTCGTAGTTGGTTTCTTTGTGTTTGTGAGTATGTGTTTTTGTGTGTGGGTGTGTGTGCTTGTGTAACTTATGTGTGTGTGAATAATAATTGTGTGTGTAACTTATGTTTGTGTGCGTGTTCGTGTATGTGTGTTTCTTTGTTTGTGCGTGTATGTTTGGTTGTGTTTGTTTGTTTGTGTCTATGTGTGAGTAAGATTGTATCTGTGTTTTTGTTTGTGTGTCTCTTTAATATAGATTAAAGAGAAACTCTTGTTTCATAAAAATATCAACTTTCGAGTGTCTAGATTGATGAATTTGTCTTGTCATTTAATTGCTTACTTCGTCTAATTATATTTGGTATCAGGTCTCCCTTGTAGTTCTTCGTGCTATTCTTTTTAGTTAATCCTATCAATCTATCATCCTTTACACATTAACTTTAACAGAGTGAGACTCGTAGTTGGTATCTTTGTGTCTGTGGGTATGTGTTTTTGTGTGTGGGTGTGTGTGCTTGTGTAACTTATGTGTGTGTGGGCTTCTGTAACTTATGTGTGTGTGAATGCGTGTGTGTGTGATTGTGTTTGTGTGTTCTTGAGTGGATAATAATAGTGTGTGTAACCTTAATGTGTGTGTGCGTGTCTGTTTGTGTGTGTGCGTGTTCGTGAATGTGAGTTTCTTTGTTTGTGCGTTTTTGTTTGGTTGTGTATGTTTGTTTGTGTCTATGTGTGAGTAAGATTGTGTGTGTGTTTTTGTTTGTATGTCTGTTTGGTTGCTCTCTTTCTCTAGATAAATGAAATACTAAAGAGAAATTCATATTCCATATTGTTTGTTAATTTGATTTGATATTAATTTATTATAGATTAAAGAGAAACTCTTGTTTCATAAAAATATCAACTTTCGGGTGTCTAGATGGATGAATTTGTCTTGTCGTTTAATTGCTTGCTTCGTGTTATTATATTAGGTATCAGGTCTCCCTTGTAGTTCTTCGTGGTATTCTTTTTAGTTATTCCATCTCAATCTATCATCCTTGACACCTTAACATTTATATAACAAACGAAGAGTAACTGGGTGAGACTCGTAATTGGTATCTTTATGTATGTGAGTATGTGTTTTTGTGTGTGGGTGTGTTTGTGCTTGTGTAACTTATGTGCGTGTGTGTGCTTGTGTAACTTATGTGTGTGTGAATGCGTGTGTGTTTGTTTGTATTTGTGTGTGGTCTTGTGTAGATAATAATTGTGTGTGTGTGTAACTTATATGTGTGTGTGCGTGTCTGTTTGTGTGTGTGCGTGTTCGTGTGTGTGTTTTTCTTTGTTTGTGCGTGTCTGTTTGGTTGTGTTTGTTTCTTTGTGTCTATGTGTGAGTATGATTGTGTGTGTTTTTGTTTGTGTGTCTGTTTGGTTGCTCTCTTTCTCTAGATAAATGAAAGACTAACGAGAAATTCATATTCCATATTGTTCGTTAATTTGTTTGATCCTAAGTATGTAGACAATGGCAAAAGCTTTACTTTTTGAAGTTTGGGGTAAGACGTAGCTCTCATTTAATTTTTTTGTTTATGTTTCTTGTTATATAATGTATGCTCTTGTGTTTTGGAGACGGGTGTTTCTACTTTATCTTTTGCTTACTATTTAGGAATATATCAACTTCTTGTTTTGAGTGTTGATGCTTTCCTTTAAGTTTTTCCACTGAGCATGGAATCATAGATTTGTTTTCCACTCTTCAAGTTTATTCAGGATTTGAGGATGTGATGTTCTGGTTCCTAATATTTTATTCAGTTGCTTGTAGTTTTCAACTTTCTATTGGAATATTTCTAGTACACATAAGCTGATGTTTGTTGTTTAGTGTGTTTGGTTGGAGGGAACAGAGAGGAGGGGGAATTGTTTTATCCTAATTTGGTTTAAAAATTTGGGGGTGATAAGCAAACTAATTTTCTTGCTTGTTACTTTTGTCTTCCCTCTAATATTGGGAGGACATTGGTTGCCATATGCACATTTATATACACATTTTCTAACATCGACAGGTAATAAAGGAAATCATTAAGCTAAACTTCTCCTATGCTACAAACTATTAAATCTTATACATTTATATAAATTGTCACTAACAAGTTCTTCTACATGTTTGCTGACTAATGACTTAAATTTCCCATCAGATTTACCATCATACCACCAAACCATGAATTCTATTTCTTATTCAGTAAGCCAGTCCTGTTTTTGTAAGTATGTTGTTACATGGTGTAAAATAGCAACTACAAAGTAACCTCGATAACTCTAGATAT
Organism: Vigna reflexopilosa; assembly: GCA_027742785.1. Lineage (NCBI taxonomy): Eukaryota > Viridiplantae > Streptophyta > Magnoliopsida > Fabales > Fabaceae > Vigna > Vigna reflexopilosa. The sequence goes on along the minus strand of JAFNIE010000068.1, from coordinate 48,693 downwards.
TACATTTTAGATTACTGGACATCCCAAACATGTATGCTAATCTTATGTTTGTTTATCCTAGTCATAGTTATATTCATTCTTGATGGTTATTCATTCATTAGGGCATTGTAGTATTGTTGTAGACAGTGACACTAATTTGTGTAAACTCTAGCTAACTTATTAGAAGAGAACCATATTTTAAACTGTGTACAAATTTGAGAAATCTGTGCATTCATTTTACCTCTCCTTTTGGGCAAGGATAGAAGCAGATATATGGAGCATCGGTGTAATTGCTTATACTTTTTTATGTGGAAGCCGACCCTTTTGGGCAAGGGTAGAATCTGGCATATTTTGGGCTGTCCTGAAGCTAGATCCAAGTTTGGTTGAAGCTCCTTGGCCATCTTTTTCAGCTGATGCAGTGGATTTTGTAAAGAGACTGTTGAACAAAGATTATCGGAAAAGGCGAACTGCAGCTCAGGTTCTCAGTATGTGCTCCATTTCCCATAGGTTGTGTGGCATTAACTTCTGCATTCTATAATCCTATGAATTCTTGCTCATAGCTTTATTTTATGCACAGGTCATCCATGGCTGACGAGTCATTGTGATGATGTGAAGATACCTTTTGATATGATAATCCACAAGCTTGTTAATGCTCATCTTCTTTACGCAAATCAGCATTAAGGGTATGTAATATTGCCTGGTCATTTGTTGTTGCTTATGTTTTGCCCGTTCCATGTTATATGTGAATAGAGTTTGGATATTTCTTGTTCACAATGATGCATGGTTTTGGTTTCAGTTGTGGAAGTATATTGGATACGACACAACAAAATACAATGTGTAAGCATTACATTTTTTTATAAAATTAGGATACAATGACTATATATTAAATAAGATATACTTATAGCTTGATTTTGCATGATTTCTTACTTTTCTTAATATAGCTTATATTTATGATGGTATGCTGTTATCATGATGTTACTGCTAGTTTTTTGTCACTTGAAAGTTCTGTTAAAAACATAACCACAATCAACATGAAGTAAGTTTTATTCAAATGATGATAACGATCCCTTTATCATGCAAGGGAAAATGTAAAATAAAAGATTTTTCGAGTACATTCAAGCTTAATATAAATGCAGTCATATAATATGGGTCTGATATGAACACGTTGCCAATTTTGAAGTGTCGATGCATAGCTTCTTAAGCTAATATTTTTATTTTTATTCTCACCTTTTATTCTTTTGCTAAACATCCAATATTAATTCTCCGTGATATTGATGAAGTTTACTTTTTCATTGGGATCACTGGACATGATATTGATCATTTTTTATCATTTTTTAATTGATCTTATCATCTTGCATGCTTAAAATAATACAAGTTTGTTCATACATTGTTGTTGGCCATGAGACCTTGAGTGTTGTTATCTTTCACCTTTCTGTACGTTTGTGATCCATTGAAAAGTTTTGAAATATTTTTGCTCATAATTTCATTTTGATTCCCAATGCCTAAAAACCCATTTGCTAATGACAACATATAATAATAGGCAGATTCCTACAGTTTTTTACTTGTGAGATATAATAATGACCAAAATGTTGTTTTCACATCTCATGCTTAGCTTTAGGGATTCAAATTTGTCTCATTCAGATTTTATATAGAACATCTTTGCATGATAAAATAGAATTCTGCGTTGGCTTTCATTGATTGTCAACTTTGGATTAGATGGTGATTTAGTGAATTTTACATTGTTTATTCATTCTGCATTCATATCATGGCATTATTTTAGTGATATAAACTTTGGTCACAATAGACAATGATCACTTGATCCAAAAGCAAAACTGTAGTTTATGACCCATGACACATTTTGTGCCCCTAAAAAACCCAGATTTTTAAATTCTAAATCTTTAGTCAATGTCGGTCTTATACTTTGTAATTCTAAATCTGAAAAATTCTTTATTGTAACATATTTTCTTCTTCTTCTCGGTTAATCGTTATATTTCTTCTTTGTTTTTTTTTTATTTATTGAGTTCATGAGGTGGTTATCCTTTTATTTTTATCAGTGTTTTGGATTCCATGTTCTCCTTTTTTTTTTCAAGTTTATTTTAATAAGTTCCTTCATTAATTCTTTTGCTAATTTGCTAACCAGTTTTTGATTTTGGTTTAGTTTCTAACATTGGTGTTGTTTGCAGGTGTTGTAGTTACTATATAATATTAGAGCTACTTTGGTTTGATTCAATTTTTCTTTCCTTTGTTAACAAAATTTATTGGCAGAATTTATTTTATCTGATACTTCACCTGTATTAGTTCTGTGCATCTGATTGCATAATTGATCTTATTCATAAGAAGGATATAAATGTTGATGATTGATGCTTGATTGCAAGGTTCACTTTTGAAGTAGCTAACAATACCAAATAAGAGTGTTGGTGGTGGTGTTATAGTAGTGCTTGGAGAAAAAGAAAAGGAGGAAATGAAATGGATATAGCTAAGCTTGAATTTGATTTTATGGGGAAGTACGAGATTTGTAAAAGTGGCAACCCTCTTATACTGGTTGACCTAAAGAAGGTTTGATGGAGTATCTTCAACTTTTTGTTCTGCTTTTGGGGAAAGGATACTTTTTATATAATCTATTTAAATCACATAAAATGGGGAATGGGTTTTGAGCTGTTTACCTATACCTTCATTCTTCCTAAAAATTTCTATGTTCTCAAATGTAATTATTAATTATCCACAAGTTTTAGTTTCTAAGGCATGTGCAATTATTGTATTAGCTTCAGATGAAAATGTAGATTAGGTTATTTACATAATTCATTATGCTTGTTATGTTGTTTCACTCTTACCAAGGAACTTCTTCACAATTTGTTTTTTTTTCTCAATTCTCCATTTCTATAGTGATGCACGTGCTTTTCTAGAAGAGATCCTGTGATTGTTGTAAGTACATTGCCAATGATTTTTTACTTCCCACCTCCTTCTTCAAATATGTTAATCATAATAGGAGGATGTCACATTTCCTTCTTTGTTGTTTGTATAGCTTAGATTTGAACTTTCATTTCTAGTTTTAAACTTTTGTAGCAAGTTTCTTTTATTGTTTTAAGTAGATTTCAATTTTATTTTTGTGTTCTAAAGTTATAGGGATGTTAATTAGGATTTTGTTGTTGTTTTAAGGGTAGTTTTGAGTCTTTGTCCTATTTTAATATTCTATTTCAAATTTAATAGTGTGATTCTTAGTTATTTGTTGTTTTTAGAGGTGGGTTAGTTGTTGTTTTAAGAGTAGTTTTTTGATTTGATTTTAATGAGTATTTCATGACTGTGGGTTAGATTTGTTGCATGTTTCTAATTCATTCTTTTTAGTTTTAGCATATTTTTAGGCTTTCACTAGTTAGTTTATGAGCTTTTGTAGATTTGTAGCTTTTGGTTTTATTTTTAGCTCTCTTTTACCATAGAAAACTTGTTTAAGTGTTTGCATTGCATTTTACTTTTTTGGTTTAGAACAATTTTAGTTTTTAGCCACTAGTTAGTAGGATAATTCTTAATTTGCATAGTTACATTTTAGATTAGTTGATGTTTTGTATTGCATTCAATTTTCCTGCAATTTCTTTTACCTTTTAGACCTTGTATAAGAAGTTTCATTTCACTTTTATTTTAGTGTTGTAGTGGTGCTTAGTTTGTTATTTTATTCTGCATAGTCATAGACAATAGTTAGATTTTAAATGTGGACAGATTTGACCTTTGTTGCTTGGTTAGTCTATAACTTTCTCAATAATTATCTAATTGAGTTGATTCTTTTTGCATTGCATTCCTAATTCTTTGGAGTTTGATGTTCAAACCCCAAAAAATGTTCAAGCTGCTCTTTACGCTAAGTGGTTTGGTTCTTTCATTCTTCTCGAAGCTGGGTACCTTCTTGTTCTTTCTATCTCGATTCCAATTCCATGTCGATTCTCCCTATTCTTTTTCTTCAATCTGACCATACCAATCGTTTTTCTTAGTCCTTTTGTTTTCATTTGCAGCAAGTTATTGTCCAAAGAGGAGCCATGCCTTTTCTGGAATCACATCCAGAAATTATCAAAGTAGACGCCTTGAATCATGGGGCAACTCTCTAAAGTCCCGAAGGGAAGTGTTCTTGGGTCGACACTGGTAACAACTACTGTAAGGGTTTGTTTTTATTAAGACTTTTGTTTTTTGAATTTTCAGAATATAATCTTGTATTCTTTTTGTTCATTTGTTGTTCCTTGCAAATTTTGACATGTTGTCCTTTTGAGGAAAAAGTTAGTTATATATTGAGACTAGTGTTGCCAGCTGGATGTGAAACAAATTTTGGCCACTATGTTTCTGTTGGTGCAAGCGAGTCAGTAAACTTGGGTGGTTATGGAGGGAAACTTGTTTTTAAGAATATGGAATATAAGGCCATGGACGACAGTACAATAAAAAAAGGTTGGAACTACATAAGGTTTTGAATTTTGAAAGTAAACGCAAGTTTCTTTTATAATATAGGTGACAATGAGTTTTAGCAGTTTTAATTTTTAGCTACTAATTAGTGTTATATTTCTTTGTTTGCATAGTTGAATTTTAGATTAGTTTTGGTTTTGACTTGCATTCAATTTTTCTGCATTTTCTTATGTCATTTATAACTTGTATATGTAGTTTCACTTCCCCTTTCTTAGTGTTTTCCCTTTTCTATTTCTAGCTTAGCTTGATATTTTAATTCTGCAAAATCATAGAAAATAGTTAGATTTTAAATTAAGTGTTTTTCTGGCCTTGGATGCAATATTTAATTCTGTTGAAAACTAGTGCAGACTTTTATTTCCTGCCAGCTTTTGTGCCTCTGCCATACGAGTAGAGTTCCATTGACTTTTGTTGTTGCTATGCCCTCTGTTAGGATATAGGGTATTTTGGATTTAATGGGAGACGGGATTAGGATAGGAGGCAGAGGAGTTATATAAATAGGTGTTTGTTTAGTGGAGGGGGACTTTTGGAAGTTTGAGTGTTGACAGGTTAAGCTGTGAAAGGGGTTAGGCCCTTGATTCTTGAATGTACAAACCCATTCTTTTCGGGAATCAAATTCAGATTCTATTCATCTTTGCTGTCTTACATTACTATGAGTGTGAATTAGTGTTTATTGACTAGGTTTCTATATCAGAAACCTATCAATTTGGTCTGACCTGCCGGATCCAAAAGGAGAAGAGAATCAGTGATTGACGGACAGTCATCGGAGGATAGACTAGATAACTTGGAGATAAAGGTGGAGGGAATTAGAGAAGAAATGACGGCGATAATGAGAGACCCGCAACAGATGATGAAGATGATTAGTAGAGGCCAGAATAATCAGGGAAGAGGGTCGGAAAGGGGAAGTAGTTCTGTAAATGACAATCAAGAGCATCGCGACAGTGGGGGAGTGCATTAGAATTGGAGGAAGAAGGTAGACTTACCGGGGTTCGATGGGCAAGAGTCGCATAGTTGGATTAATTGGGCTGAGCGTTTTTTCGACATTCAGAAAGTGGCAAAAGAAGATAAAGTTGAGCTTGCGTATATCAGCATGGAGGGTAGTGCGAGCTATTGGTTCAAGATTTGGAAAGACAAAACCAAGAATCGGTCTTGGACGGGATTAAAGGCATCATTGATCAATCGCTTTGGAGGAGGTTTTCGGGGCACAGTGTACGAACAGATAGTGACCTTACGTCAAGAAGGGTCGGTGGAGGAATTCACCAGGAATTTTGAAGTATTGCTGGGACAGACGCAAGGATTGTCGGAGGAGTTGACACTAGGATTTCTTTTGGCGGGATTGAAGGAAGAAATCAAGGGCCAAGTACGCATCCAGACCCCCAAGGAATTGGAGGGAGCGATCAGGATCGTGAGAGATGTGGAGGACGCGATGATATGAACGCGAGGAGGCTGGAATGGCTTCAGGGTGAGTGGAGGATGCTCGCGACCCACAACAATAGTAATTCGCGGGGAAATGGAGCGACCCACCGTGAATCGTTCGGGAGGCGTGGACGACAGTGCTGCGAATCGGAGAGAAGCCCCGTTGCCGGTGACGGCCAACAGAGGCGGAAACGCTGGAGGTGGTGATAATCGGGGAAGAATGGTTCGAAATTTGCCATATCCCGAATTTCTGAAAAGACGGGAAGAGGGACGGTGTTTCCGGTGCGGCGACCCTTTCGCACCAGGACACCGCTGCTCTGAGAAAAGTTTGCGAGTGCTCTTGCTGGCGGAAGACGAGGAGGACGCGGTTATGGAAGAAAGATCTCAGGAGGGGGAGTGCATAGAACTGTCGGTGTGCTCGCGGAAGGGATGACGTCGCCCCCGACCATGAAACTCACGAGGAGAATCGGAGAGAAGCGAGTGTTGATTCTCGTTGATAGTGGAACCAGCCATAATTTTGTGAGCCGATGGGTGGCAGAGGAGATGGAATTTCCGGTGACCGACACGGCGCCCTATGCTGTGAGTCTCGGGGACGGACGTCGAAGGGTGTCAAGAGGGCATTGTGAAGGGGTACCTATCAACATGGGGGAAGCTACGGTGGTGGCAGACCTTTACGTCTTCGAGCTTGGTGGAGTAGATGTTATACTGGGGATAGCTTGGCTGGCAACGTTGGGAGAAGTGATAATAAATTGGAGAGAAATGTCCATGGCTTACGTGTTGGAGGGGAAAAAGATTCGGGTGCGGGGGGACCCCGCGTTGTCCCGACAGTTGGTGACCCCCAAGCTAGTGGACGCTGAGTCATGGGTGCTTGTGTGGGACCTAGGCCTGATGGAGCAGGGGGAAACAGTGATGGGACTGGTGAATTGACGGCAAAGCAGGAATTTGAGCTTGGATCACTGTTGCAGGCACACCATCTTGTGTTCTGGGAGAGAGAAAGTTTGCCTCCACTTCGTGATATAAAGCATCGTTACATAATAAAATTTGAGACTTGGAAATTGGGTTTGAGCGAGAGGAAAAAAATTATGGTCCGAAGAGATCTTGAGACTGGCGGTGGGAGGACCAAGAACAACAAAACAGAGGAAAACTACACTGCACATGAGTCTTCTAATCTTTACGAAGCTGATACCCATTGGAAATCATGGCTGGTTCCTATGTTTGTGGTTGCTAACATTGCTGTTTTTGTTATTTTCATGAACATCAACAATTGTCCCAAAAATAACTTCGGTCCCCAAGGTGGTTGCGTGGCCCAATTCCTTGGAAGGTTCTCCTTCAAACCTATGCAGGAGAACCCGTTGCTTGGTCTTTCTTCTTCAACATTGATCGAGATGGGAGTCCTTCGGTGGGATAATGCTGGGAACGGGCATCAAGGATGGAGACTGAACACTTGCATTTGGTTACACGCTGGGATTATTCATTTGCTTGCTATCATGTTGAGTCTGGTATTCATTGGGATTTGTTTGGAACAACAATTTGGGTATGGGAGGATCGGAGTTATATAAGGGAGACTGATAGGTTTCTGTTCAAGAAACCTGAATTAACCCACTCGCACACACCCAAGATAGACACCAAAGGACAATGAATCACCTCTTCTTTCTATTACCAACAAAAGAATACAAGAATATGATCTCCAACTGGGAGCCTAACCTCCCCCAACAGGAATAACAGTCCTGTTCAGAATACACCAAGAGTCGAAAGGCAAGTCCTAGCAATTAACACCTATCTATTTATACAACTCAACCCAGCGCACTTTCTAACTGTCAAGACAGTTAGATTAACTAACTCTTAACAACCTTGTCCCCAAGGTTGAACTCAGGTGTGATCCTGGATAACTAACTATCTTCCCAGGTAGCGTCGTCTCTCCCACCCTCTTGCCATTCGACCAAGCCTTTATCTACTATATCTTCTCCCTGCTGTATCTGCCTCCTTTCTAGTATCTTTACTGGCCAAAAAGTTGGCCCTTCCACCTTCGACTCTGCTGGTAATTCCTTGTTTGAATTTTGAAAACAGCTGCTTTGTTGCTATTATTGTACCATCTAACAGTAGACCCTTGTAAACACAACCAAAGCCACCCTCGCCAGTTTTGTTAGTTGCATCAAAGTTTTTGGTTGCTGCTTTGATTTGTCTTAGTGTAAATAATTCCGTTTGCAAATCGATACCCTTAAGCTCTTTGTACTCTGGATCTTTGCCTCCTAACCATCCTATCCACCTCATAAAAACCAGCCCCAGAAGAAGAACTAAAACACCAGCAACTATGCCAATTGCCAGTATGACATCAGTTCTGTTGTCATCCTTCCTTGATGGAGGTTTAAAATTAGGGCTTACCAAATTAGCAGACACTAGTGGTCCATAAACTCCTCTTGTGGAAATGCCAGGGGTTCCTTTTCCAACCCAGTAGAAGTGAATCTTCAAAGTATGTTGCGTGACAGTAGCATTGAATGTCTTTACAATTGGCTTGCTAGTACCACCCACTTCTCCTTGGATATCAAAATCTTCCAGCACTAAATTCCCCTGTATATAGAGGCCAAATACCCTCTTTCCGAGACTATTAACGGACCTTTCATTGATGAAAATAATCTCTGCAAAGTGAAGTTTGATTGTGTAATTTCCATTTATTAGGCAGAGGCCATAGTATGTGAGAACAAAGGAAGAAACACGAGCTGTTGTATATAGCTGGCCAATATATAACATTGCAGCATCTTTGAGTGGAATGCGGTGCTGCATGTCCCTAAGTGGAAGTAATCCTTGTTTTTCTTGGAAGACGTGGTAGTGCGCCTGCAACCCCACTTGCAGCTCTGCTCTCTGCTCCCCCGTCAACTCAGCTTGCCATTCATCTTCCACTTGCTTATCCACTTGGTCCCGTTCCCACACAATTGCCCATGACTCAACATTTGTTAATTTTGCCTCAACCAGCTGTCGGGATATAGCTTGGTGACCACTTATCCGAATCCTTTTACCCTCTAGGTAATACACCATGGTCATCTCTCCCCAATTAATCAGTACTTCTCCCAACTTGCCTAGTCATGCAACACCTAATATGGTGTCGACCTCGCCCAAATCGAACGCATAAAATTCTTCCTCCAAGGTAGCTTCTTCAAAACTAATTCTAACCTTCTCGCAATGCCCTTGGGTCATCCTCCGGTGCCCATCACCTAGACTCACCGGATACGGTGGCGTGTCGGTTACGGGAAGATTCAACTCCTTCGTCATCCTCCAATTTGATGTAGTTGTGGCTTGCACCACTATCTATGAGTACGACTGCGCGTCGTTCTCTGATCTTCCCTGTCAGCTTCAAGGTTTTGGGCGATGTCAACCCTTCGGCAAAGCAGACTGAAAACTCCATGGGCTTCTTCTCTCAGTCTACTACTTCTTCTCCAATGTCTCCCTCCCGTCTTCCACTAGCAGTAGCATGCACAAGCTTCTCTCGGTGCAGCGGTGGCCAGGAGCAAACGGACCCCCGCATCGGAAACAACGACCTTTTCTTTTGAGAAATTCTTGGTATGGCAGATTTCTCACCATCCTCCCCCGATTATCGCCCCAGTCGCATTGCCCGCGCACGCATTCGTGTTCGTAGTGACTCCATCCCCTCTCACTGAACCCACACTTTCTGTTCTTCCATACTGGTTAGTCGGAGGTCGACTCGATTCTGCATACCCCGCGTTCTCTGTTCTCCCACTCTGGTTTGTTGGTTGTCGACTCGGCTCCGTGCGTATCACATTGCCCGACGATCGTACTCCTACTGGGTTTATCTTGAACCCACCCAAATAACTTCCCTGCGCTCTCACCATCGCGTCTTCCACATCTCGTGCAATACGCATTGCCTCCATCAAATCTGGTGGGTTCTGAATCCTAACCTGACTTTCACATCTTCTCGCAATCCAGCGAGGAAGTAACCCAGCACTTGCTCCTCGGGTACGCCTCTGGTTTGCCCCATCAACACCTCGAAATTGCGAACAAACTCCTCCACGGTTCCGTCCTGTCTAAGCGTCGCCAATCTCTCGAATACCGTTCCCCGGAACCCTCCACCAAAACGGTTGATCATCGCAGCCTTCAAACCGTCCCACGAGCGGTTTCTTGCTTTTTCTTTCCAGAACGTAAACCAATACGCCGCGCTTCCCTCCATGCTTACGTATGTGACTTCTACTTTTTCCTCATCTCCGACCACTTTCTGAATATCAAAGAATCTCTCTGCTATGTTGAGCCAACTGAGAGGCTCCTCACCGTCAAATGTCGGTAGCTCCACCCGTTTCCTCCAAGGTCTCTGTTCATCAATCCTTTCGCCGGTTCCTCCGCCTCCGGTTTCCCCAATCCCTTGGTGTCTATCGTCATTCACGGAGCTATCATCGGAGCTGCTCTCCGTTTGATTCCCCTGTTTACCCAAAATTTTCATAATTTGTTGTAAATCCCGTCGTACCGCCGCCGATTCAGCCTTCATGCCCTCCATGGTGATCTCGATAGCTTCCAACCTTGCTTTCGTATCTTTCTCCATCGTCACGCTTGCCTCGATTTGGATCCGGCAGGTCAGACCAGATTGATAGGTTTCTGTTCAAGAAACCTGAATTAACCCACTCGCACACACCCAAGATAGACACCAAAGGACAATGAATCACCTCTTCTTTCTATTACCAACAAAAGAATACAAGAATATGATCTCCAACTGGGAGCCTAACCTCCCCCAACACGAATAACAGTCCTATTCAGAATACACCAAGAGTCAAAAGGTAAGTCCTAGCAATTAACATCTATCTATTTATACAACTCAACCCAGCGCACTTTCTAACTGTCAAGACAGTTAGATTAACTAACTCTCAGTCTCCTATCAGATACTATCCAGGATTAATATCCTGGGTTCAACCTTGAGGACAAGGTTGTTAAAGGAGAGGAGGGTAATGTTAGGATATAGGGTATTTTGGATTTAATGGGAGAGGGGATTAGGATAGGAGGCAGAGGAGTTATATAAATAGGTGTTTGTTTAGTGGAGGGGGACTTTTGGAAGTTTGATTGTTGACAGGTTAAGCTGTGAAAGGGGTTAGGCCCTTGATTCTTGAATGTACAAACCCATTCTTTTCGTGAATAAAATTCAGATTCTATTCATCTTTGCTGTCTTACACTACTGTGAGTGTGAATTAGTGTTCATTGACTAGGTTTCTATATCAGAAACCTATCACCCTCTGTCCATTTAGTGCTTTTTTGTGGTATATAAATGTGTTTAGGCCTTCCAATTGGTTAAAGGTTTATGATGGACTCTTTTTTTTCGTGTTAAGATTCAAATTATTATGTAGATTTTGTTGGACATTTATTGTAAGCCTAAAAAAGGTAAAAGCAAAATAGGAAAAATCAAGAAAAGACAAACAAATAAAGTATTTGAAATATATATTTTTTTTGTGGTTTTTAATTAGAATTGGCAAATTTGAGTTTGTTTTCTTCTTTGCTTCAGAAAATGAAAGATTTATTTCTCATTGATTTCTATAGGTTTGACACCTAAGAACATTAAAACGTCTGCATGCCCTTTCTGACATGAGAAGACGACACCTGGGAGGAGTCCAAGCACTAAAAGAAAAGGATCGGGCAAATTATGGTCAGTTCACTGCATTTCATTGGGGAATTTTTATAAAACATTTTGGTATAAACAATGACCTTTAAATCTGTCAATCTGATTCAATTGACTGGTTATTTTTGTTTTCTTTATCTGTTCTAGAGTTGTGCTAGGTTCTTTTTACTGTGTGGACCTTTAATTGTTTGATTGTATTTCTTTGAATTTTTCTGTTTTCCTCAAAATGTAAGAAAAAGTAAAAAATCTGTTCCTGCTGTTTCCTTGTTCCTGGTGCATTGTACAGAGGCCTACACTGGATATTTGTGGCTGGTTTTTACCTTGGATTGTGGTGCTGTTTATGAACAATTTGAAAGGAAGAATTAGTGTGAATGGTAGCATTTTAGATGGTGGTGATCTGAAATATTCTCTAACCCGTGAGCTACCAAGGCTAGATTTTCCTTAAAACATTAAGCTGAGTGCATTAAACAGCAGAGAGAACACCAGTTTGTGATATTTTGTGGTTGAATTGGCCTAATTTCCTTGGCATAAGAGAGAGAGAGAGAGTTTGTGTGACTGAGTGCATAGAATTAAAGACTATGAGAAAAAGTGGTTTCCAATTATTGATTTCATGAGTGAATGAATTATTTGAGTCGTTTCTGCTTGTTTATAGAATATGGAATATAAGACCATGGACGACAGTGCAATGAAAAAAGGTTGGAACTAATATGGTTTTGAATTTTGAAAGTAGACACAAGTTTCTTTTACAATATAGGCCACAATGAGTTTTATTTATAACTTAGAAATGCTAAATCTACTATGTTCAAAAGAATATAAAGATATGAGGCAAAACAATTGTTATTCAATTAGCGCCATGTTTGTGTTTTATTTATTTATTTGAAGAGCATACATATCTGATGCAAAGCAATTGTTATTCTATTAGTCACATGTTTGTGTTTTATTTATTTATTTTAAAATTTACATAAAGCATGTATCTCGTTTTAACTCTCTAAATTTACCTCCTTTTCTAGTCTTAGAAGTTTCTTTTAGTGCATTTTAGCTTCTTATTCTCTAGAAATAGGATAGTTTATATATTTCTCTTTAATTTTATATTTTTTTAAAATAGTATTAATTTTGTGTTTTTAGTATAAAAATAGTATTAATTCTCTAGAAATTTTTGCTGTGCATCATACAAAGACACCTAGTGATGGGTGTTCTGATTTTCATGCATTAATTTCTAATAATCTGCTTGATAATTTGGTGGGTGAATCTGATTTCACTTTTGACAGTTCTGTATTATTTAATGATTCACTCATACATGCTGATTTTGATGTTGCAGATGATTAGCTTAGGGTTGTCACTAATATTGAGGGGGCTGCAAACATTAAAGATACAAAGGCAGTCTTGTTAGAGGTAAGAAATGTTGTCAACACTGTTAAGAGAGCTTGGAACATTAAGAATCAGCAGCAGAAGTGTGAGGAGCTCTGACTGCTGCAGCAAGGTATCTTGAAAGTGCAGAACCAGAAGCGAGTACTGAAGGGAAACCTATTGTTGCTGAAAGGAAGAGCTGAGAAAGAGCAATTCAATACAACCTTGGAAACAATGCATACCTGGGCAGAGCATGGAGAAAAACAGATAAGCTCATTCTTTTCATTTCCTTTTAATTGTAGTTATAGATTTTTGTTAGTAATGTACATAACTTTAATTAGCATAGTAAATAGTTGGATAGATAATATGTTGTTTTTCATAAAAATAAAAAGAATTAATTTTGATCTATGCCCATTTAAACAGATTTTCTTTCTCTTAACTTTGTAGTTTAGTTTAGTTTTTCTGTTTTGTTATATTCATTTCTTGTGTTCTTTAATTCTGTTTTGTATAAATCTCTGTGTTGGTTGTCTTGTACATACCTTTGGTATGTGTTTGTTCGTGTGTGTAATATATGTGTGTTTGTGTCTATGAGTATGTGTTTTTGTGTGTGGGTGTGTGTGCTTGTGTAACTTATGTGCGTGTGTTTGCTTGTGTAACTTATGTGTGTGTGAATGCATGTGTGTGTGTTTGTGTTTGTGTGTTTTTTGTGTGGATAATAATTGTGTGTGTGTGTAACTTATGTGTGTGTGCGTGTCTGTTTGTGTGTGTGTGTTTCTTTGTTTGTGCGTGTCTGTTTGATTGTGTTTGTTTCTTTGTGTCTTTGTGTGAATAAGATTGTGTGTGTGTGTTTTTGTTTGTGTGTCTGTTTGGTTGCTTTCTTTCTCTAGATAAATTAAAGACTAAAGAGTAATTCATATTCCATATTGTTTGTTAATTTGGTTTGATATTAATTTAATATAGATTAAAGAGAAACTCTTGTTTCATAAAAATATCAACTTTCGAGTGTCTAGATGTATGAATTTGTCTTGTTGTTTAATTGCTTGCTTTCTGTAATTATATTTGGTATCAGGTCTCCCTTGTAGTTCTTCGTGCTATTCTTTTTAGTTATTCATTGTCAATTTATCATCTTTGACACATTAACATTTATATAACAAATGAACTTTAACTAGGTGAGGCTCGTAGTTGGTTTCTTTGTGTTTGTGAGTATGTGTTTTTGTGTGTGGGTGTGTGTGCTTGTGTAACTTATGTGTGTGTGAATAATAATTGTGTGTGTGTAACTTATGTTTGTGTGCGTGTTCGTGTATGTGTGTTTCTTTGTTTGTGCGTGTCTGTTTGGTTGTGTTTGTTTGTTTGTGTCTATGTGTGAGTAAGATTGTGTGTGTGTTTTTGTTTGTGTGTCTCTTTAATATAGATTAAAGAGAAACTCTTGTTTCATAAAAATATCAACTTTCGAGTGTCTAGACTGATGAATTTGTCTTATCATTTAATTGCTTACTTCGTGTAATTATATTTGGTATCAGGTCTCCCTTGTTGTTCTTCGTGCTATTTTTTTTAGTTAATTCTATCAATCTATCATCCTTTACACATTAACTTTAACAGGGTGAGACTCGTAGTTGGTATCTTTGTGTCTGTGGGTATGTGTTTTTGTGTGTGAGTGTGTGTGCTTGTGTAACTTATGTGTGTGTGGGCTTCTGTAACTTATGTGTGTGTGAATGCGTGTGTGTGTGATTGTGTTTGTGTGTTCTTGAGTGGATAATAATTGTGTGTGTAACTTTAATGTGTGTGTGCGTGTCTGTTTGTGTGTGTGCGTGTTCGTGAATGTGAGTTTCTTTGTTTGTGCGTTTCTGTTTGGTTGTGTTTGTTTGTTTTTGTCTATGTGTGAGTAAGATTGTGTGTGTGTTTTTGTTTGTGTGTCTGTTTGGTTGCTCTCTTTCTCTAGATAAATGAAATACTAAAGAGAAATTCATATTCCATATTGTTTGTTAATTTGATTTGATATTAATTTATTATAGATTAAAGAGAAACTCTTGTTTCATAAAAATATCAACTTTCGAGTGTCTAGATGGATGAATTTGTCTTGTCGTTTAATTGCTTGCTTCGTGTTATTATATTAGGTATCAGGTCTCCCTTGTAGTTCTTCGTGGTATTCTTTTTAGTTATTCCATCTCAATCTATCATCCTTGACACCTTAACATTTATATAACAAACGAAGAGTAACTGGGTGAGACTCGTAGTTGGTATCTTTATGTCTGTGAGTATGTGTTTTTGTGTGTGGGTGTGTTTGTGCTTGTGTAACTTATGTGCGTGTGTGTGCTTGTGTAACTTATGTGTGTGTGAATGCGTGTGTGTTTGTTTGTATTTGTGTGTGGTCTTGTGTAGATAATAATTGTGTGTGTGTGTAACTTATATGTGTGTGTGCGTGTCTGTTTGTGTGTGTGCGTGTTCGTGTGTGTGTTTTTCTTTGTTTGTGCGTGTCTGTTTGGTTGTGTTTGTTTCTTTGTGTCTATGTGTGAGTATGATTGTGTGTGTTTTTGTTTGTGTGTCTGTTTGGTTGCTCTCTTTCTCTAGATAAATGAAAGACTAACGAGAAATTCATATTCCATATTGTTCGTTAATTTGTTTGATCCTAAGTATAGACAATGGCAAAAGCTTTACTTTTTGAAGTTTGGGGTAAGACGTAGCTCTCATTTAATTTTTTTGTTTATGTTTCTTGTTATATAATGTATGCTCTTGTGTTTTGGAGACGGGTGTTTCTACTTTATCTTTTGCTTACTATTTAGGAATTTATCAACTTCTTGTTTTGAGTGTTGATGCTTTCCTTTAAGTTTTTCCACTGAGCATGGAATCATAGATTTATTTTCCACTCTTCAAGTTTATTCAGGATTTGAGGATGTGATGTTCTGGTTCCTAATATTTTATTCAGTTGTTTGTAGTTTTCAACTTTCTATTGGAATATTTCTAGTACACATAAGCTGATGTTTGTTGTTTAGTGTGTTTGGTTGGAGGGAACAGAGAGGAGGGGGAATTGTTTTATCCTAATTTGGTTTAAAAATTTGGGGGTGATAAGCAAACTAATTTTCTTGCTTGTTACTTTTGTCTTCCCTCTAATATTGGGAGGACATTGGTTGCCATATGCACATTTATATACACATTTTCTAACATCGACAGGTAATAAAGGAAATCATTAAGCTAAACTTCTCCTATGCTACAAACTATTAAATCTTATACATTTATATAAATTGTCACTAACAAGTTCTTCTACATGTTTGCTGACTAATGACTTAAATTTCCCATCAGATTTACCATCATACCACCAAACCATGAATTCTATTTCTTATTCAGTAAGCCAGTCCTGTTTTTGTAAGTATGTTGTTACATGGTGTAAAATAGCAACTACAAAGTAACCTCGATAACTCTAGATATTACATTTTAGATTACTGGACATCCCAAACATGTATGCTAATCTTATGTTTGTTTATCCTAGTCATAGTTATATTCATTCTTGATGGTTATTCATTCATTAGGGCATTGTAGTATTGTTGTAGACAGTGACACTTATTTGTGTAAACTCTAGCTAACTTATTAGAAGAGAACCATATTTTAAACTGTGTACAAATTTGAGAAATCTGTGCATTCATTTTACCTCTCCTTTTGGGCAAGGATAGAAGCAGATATATGGAGCATCGGTGTAATTGCTTATACTTTTTTATGTGGAAGCCGACCCTTTTGGGCAAGGGTAGAATCTGGCATATTTTGGGCTGTCCTGAAGCTAGATCCAAGTTTGGTTGAAGCTCCTTGGCCATCTTTTTCAGCTGATGCAGTGGATTTTGTAAAGAGACTGTTGAACAAAGATTATCGGAAAAGGCGAACTGCAGCTCAGGTTCTCAGTATGTGCTCCATTTCCCATAGGTTGTGTGGCATTAACTTCTGCATTCTATAATCCTATGAATTCTTGCTCATAGCTTTATTTTATGCACAGGTCATCCATGGCTGACGAGTCATTGTGATGATGTGAAGATACCTTTTGATATGATAATCCACAAGCTTGTTAATGCTCATCTTCTTTACGCAAATCAGCATTAAGGGTATGTAATATTGCCTGGTCATTTGTTGTTGCTTATGTTTTGCCCGTTCCATGTTATATGTGAATAGAGTTTGGATATTTCTTGTTCACAATGATGCATGGTTTTGGTTTCAGTTGTGGAAGTATATTGGATACGACACAACAAAATACAATGTGTAAGCATTACATTTTTTTATAAAATTAGGATACAATGACTATATATTAAATAAGATATACTTATAGCTTGATTTTGCATGATTTCTTACTTTTCTTAATATAGCTTATATTTATGATGGTATGCTGTTATCATGATGTTACTGCTAGTTTTTTGTCACTTGAAAGTTCTGTTAAAAAACATAACCACAATCAACATGAAGTAAGTTTTATTCAAATGATGATAACGATCCCTTTATCATGCAAGGGAAAATGTAAAATAAAAGATTTTTCGAGTACATTCAAGCTTAATATAAATGCAGTCATATAATATGGGTCTGATATGAACACGTTGCCAATTTTGAAGTGTCGATGCATAGCTTCTTAAGCTAATATTTTTATTTTTATTCTCACCTTTTATTCTTTTGCTAAACATCCAATATTAATTCTCCGTGATATTGATGAAGTTTACTTTTTCATTGGGATCACTGGACATGATATTGATCATTTTTTATCATTTTTTAATTGACCTTATCATCTTGCATGCTTAAAATAATACAAGTTTGTTCATACATTGTTGTTGGCCATGAGACCTTGAGTGTTGTTATCTTTCACCTTTCTGTACGTTTGTGATCCATTGAAAAGTTTTGAAATATTTTTGCTCATAATTTCATTTTGATTCCCAATGCCTAAAAACCCATTTGCTAATGACAACATATAATAATAGGCAGATTCCTACAGTTTTTTACTTGTGAGATATAATAATGACCAAAATGTTGTTTTCACATCTCATGCTTAGCTTTAGGGATTCAAATTTGTCTCATTCAGATTTTATATAGAACATCTTTGCATGATAAAATAGAATTCTGCGTTGGCTTTCATTGATTGTCAACTTTGGATTAGATGGTGATTTAGTGAATTTTACATTGTTTATTCATTCTGCATTCATATCATGGCATTATTTTAGTGATATAAACTTTGGTCACAATAGACAATGATCACTTGATCCAAAAGCAAAACTGTAGTTTATGATCCATGACACATTTTGTGCCCCTAAAAAACCCAGATTTTTAAATTCTAAATCTTTAGTCAATGTCGGTCTTATACTTTGTAATTCTAAATCTGAAAAATTCTTTATTGTAACATATTTTCTTCTTCTTCTCGGTTAATCGTTATATTTCTTCTTTGTTTTTTTTTTATTTATTGAGTTCATGAGGTGGTTATCCTTTTATTTTTATCAGTGTTTTGGATTCCATGTTCTCCTTTTTTTTTTCAAGTTTATTTTAATAAGTTCCTTCATTAATTCTTTTGCTAATTTGCTAACCAGTTTTTGATTTTGGTTTAGTTTCTAACATTGGTGTTGTTTGCAGGTGTTGTAGTTACTATATAATATTAGAGCTACTTTGGTTTGATTCAATTTTTCTTTCCTTTGTTAACAAAATTTATTGGCAGAATTTATTTTATCTGATACTTCACCTGTATTAGTTCTGTGCATCTGATTGCATAATTGATCTTATTCATAAGAAGGATATAAATGTTGATGATTGATGCTTGATTGCAAGGTTCACTTTTGAAGTAGCTAACAATACCAAATAAGAGTGTTGGTGGTGGTGTTATAGTAGTGCTTGGAGAAAAAGAAAAGGAGGAAATGAAATGGATATAGCTAAGCTTGAATTTGATTTTATGGGGAAGTACGAGATTTGTAAAAGTGGCAACCCTCTTATACTGGTTGACCTAAAGAAGGTTTGATGGAGTATCTTCAACTTTTTGTTCTGCTTTTGGGGAAAGGATACTTTTTATATAATCTATTTAAATCACATAAAATGGGGAATGGGTTTTGAGCTGTTTACCTATACCTTCATTCTTCCTAAAAATTTCTATGTTCTCAAATGTAATTATTAATTATCCACAAGTTTTAGTTTCTAAGGCATGTGCAATTATTGTATTAGCTTCAGATGAAAATGTAGATTAGGTTATTTACATAATTCATTATGCTTGTTATGTTGTTTCACTCTTACCAAGGAACTTCTTCACAATTTGTTTTTTTTTCTCAATTCTCCATTTCTATAGTGATGCACGTGCTTTTCTAGAAGAGATCCTGTGATTGTTGTAAGTACATTGCCAATGATTTTTTACTTCCCACCTCCTTCTTCAAATATGTTAATCATAATAGGAGGATGTCACATTTCCTTCTTTGTTGTTTGTATAGCTTAGATTTGAACTTTCATTTCTAGTTTTAAACTTTTGTAGCAAGTTTCTTTTATTGTTTTAAGTAGATTTCAATTTTATTTTTGTGTTCTAAAGTTATAGGGATGTTAATTAGGATTTTGTTGTTGTTTTAAGGGTAGTTTTGAGTCTTTGTCCTATTTTAATATTCTATTTCAAATTTAATAGTGTGATTCTTAGTTATTTGTTGTTTTTAGAGGTGGGTTAGTTGTTGTTTTAAGAGTAGTTTTTTGATTTGATTTTAATGAGTATTTCATGACTGTGGGTTAGATTTGTTGCATGTTTCTAATTCATTCTTTTTAGTTTTAGCATATTTTTAGGCTTTCACTAGTTAGTTTATGAGCTTTTGTAGATTTGTAGCTTTTGGTTTTATTTTTAGCTCTCTTTTACCATAGAAAACTTGTTTAAGTGTTTGCATTGCATTTTACTTTTTTGGTTTAGAACAATTTTAGTTTTTAGCCACTAGTTAGTAGGATAATTCTTAATTTGCATAGTTACATTTTAGATTAGTTGATGTTTTGTATTGCATTCAATTTTCCTGCAATTTCTTTTACCTTTTAGACCTTGTATAAGAAGTTTCATTTCACTTTTATTTTAGTGTTGTAGTTGTGGGAAATCAAATAGTATTTTAGGAAAGAATAAATTAGGAAATTTGTGTATTTCATTACAAGTATATATTTTATTGTAATCTGTACAGATTTAAATAAATAGGGACAATCCCATAAATCAAGGGATCCTAGAATAGAATATAGTTATTATATTTCCTAAAATAGCTTAGGTCTCCTGTATATATCTTGTTTGATCTCTTTGTAATAAATATATCAATTTCCATTTAACCTAATTCACCAGATGATATCAGAGCTTCCGATCTAGGAAGCTCTGTCTGCGCATTGTAAACCCTAAGACGGCAGCCTGCATTGCTGCTGCATTTTTCTTAACCCTAAGACGGCAGCTTGCATTGCTGCTGCATCTCTCTTAACCCTAAGACGGCAGCCTGCATTGCTGCTGCATCTTTTCCTATATTCATTACATTTTTTTTCCCCTGCTATTGCAACCTTCTCTATCGCTCAACCTTCTGTTGTTGCTGTCTTCTCTGTGCCTTAATTGCACAGCCTTTCCTTTTTTACCGCTCAGCCATCTTCTTGCTATGATGTCAAGGGAAGAGGAAGTTGTGAACCCAACCCCAGAAACAGGGAATTCCCATTCCCAGCTTCCTAGAGAACTGCAGAATATCCATTCTGCATATCGACTCAATGGAAGAAATTATTTGAAGTGGGCCCAACTTGTTCGTACAGTGCTGAAGGGAAAGGGGAAGTTGAGTCACCTGATGGAGTCTGGGCCCAAACAGGAGGATCCCAAGTTTACTACATGGGATGAGGAAGATTCAATGATCATGGCGTGGCTGTGGAATTCAATGATTCCAGAAATCAGCGACACATGCATGTTCCTTAATTCGGCAAAAGAGATTTGGGATAAACCTACTCTAAAGCCAAAGATGCTGCTCAAGTATATGACGTAAAGGTGAAAACTTTGGCAGCAAAACAAGGGAACAAGACTGTTACAGAATATGCCAATCAGTTGAAATCATTATGGATGGAGTTAGACCATTATAGAGTCATAAAAGCCAAATGTACTGAAGATTCAGCACTTCTCAAGGAATATATTGAACAAGACAGAGTTTATGATTTCCTTGTTGGTTTGAATCCTGAATTTGATCAAGTTAGGATTCAAATATTGGGGAAGCAAAAGGTACCATGCTTCAATGAAGTGGTGGCTATTGTGAGGAGTGAAGAAAGCAGAAGGGGTCTCATGTTGGAGAGTCCAGCAGTAGTAGAGAACTCAGCAATGGTGGCTGACCATAAAGGAGATCAGACTTTGGCCATGATAGCCGAACAGAAGAAAGGAGGATCAGCAAATGTGGAGAAGAAAGGTGATGGTCTCTGGTGTACCTACTGCAATAAGCCTCGTCATACCCGAGAGAAGTGCTGGAAGTTGCATGGGAAGCCTTTAAATCGAGATCGAGAAGGGGGACACAGAGGAGGCCCCTCAAAGAAAGGAGACAAGTTTATGTTGCTGCTGGAACAAATGAAGGAAATAATCCAGAAGCTGCTGCCCATCTTAATCAAGAGGAGATAGAAAGGGTGAGAACCTTTCTTAGTAAGCTAGAAAAACCTACAGGTATGTGTTCTTTGGCATATTCAGGTAAGTTTCCACTTTCTTTTGGATTATATGTCTCAGATACACCCTTTAACAATTACTGGATATTGGACTCTGGAGCCACAGACCACATGACACCATTAGCCAAACACTTCTCCACATATTCCCCATGTCCCAGCAACAAGAAAATTGCCACGGCAGATGGAACCCTTATAACTGCAGCTGGTCAAGGAAATATCCAAATCAATTCTTTAATAACCTTAAAAGATGTTCTCCATGTCCCAAAGCTGTCCACCAACCTAGTCTCTATACGAAAACTTATAAAGGATTTGTCATGTAAAGTTGTTTTTTACAACGATCATTGTGTATTTCAGGACAAGGATTCGGGGAGGATGATTGGACATGCTAGAGAATGGAATGGCCTTTATTATCTTGAAGATCCAAGTCTGTCCAACAAAAACAGAATCTCTCATTCCTTCATATCTGAATCTTTGATGACCAACAGAGAAAAAATCATGCTTTATCATTGTCGGTTGGGACATCCCTCCTTTGGAGTGATCAAAATTATGTTTCCCTCTCTGTTTACAAAGTTAGATGTTGAGAGTCTTCATTGTGAGGTGTGTGAACTTGCTAAGCACAAGCGTGTATCTTTTCCAATAAGTAATAAAATTAGCAATTTCCCCTTTTATCTTGTTCATACTGATGTATGGGGACCTTCTAATGTTCCAAATGTGTCTGGTGCTCGATGGTTTGTCACCTTCATAGATGATTGTACAAGGGTCACTTGGGTTTTCCTACTTAAACAAAAATCAGAAGTCAGTTCTGTCTTCCTAAACTTCCACTCCCTGATAAAAGGTCAGTTTGGTGTTAATATTAAGAGGCTTAGGTCAGATAATGCCAAAGATTACTTCAATCATGTCCTTAATTCTTTTTGTCAAAAAGAAGGTATAATTCATGAGTCCTCGTGTCAAAACACTACAGCAGAATGGGGTCGCAGAAAGAAAAAATGGGCATGTATTAAATCAGACTCGGGCATTGTTGTTCCAAAATAGTGTTCCAAAAAATCTCTAGGGGGAAGTTGTTCTTACAGCAACACACCTTATCAATAGACTACCCTCTAGAGTCTTAGGATCAAAAAGCCCTATGGAAGCTTTGTCGTCTTTCTATCCAAACCTATCCACTACAAATAATCTTAAACCAAGAGTTTTTGGGTGCATCTCATATGTCCATATTCATAGTACAGACAGGGGGAAACTTGATCCTAGAGCCTTAAAATGTGTCTTTGTTGGTTACTCACTCACTCAGAAAGGGTATAAATGCTACCACCCCCCATCCAAAAAATTCTTTGTGTCTAGGGATGTTACCTTCAATGAACAAGAGGGCTATTTCCATCAACCTTATCTTCCGGGGGAGAGTTTCAGGGAAGATAAGGAAAGTAGTAATTCTGGTTTTCCCATTCTTCCAGACTTGATATTTGAACCTAAACTAGATCAAAGTGAAGCTGATCAAGGAGATGTTGAAGCTGGAAAATTTGGTAAGAAGCTGGTATACTCAAGGAAGACTAAGGCCATTCCAGGATCAAGCAATGTTCAAGAATCCAACTCAAATCCACAAAAAGAGGTAACAATTTTTTCTCCAGCTGTGCAGGCTGAAATTGAAACCCAAAATGATCCTGAAATTGAAACCCAAAATGATCCTGAAATTGAAACCCAAAATGATCTTGACCTCCCAATTGCCATTAGAAAAGGGCCACGAAAATGCACCAAACAGCCACTCTACCCTCTCTCAAATTACCTGTCCTTTGAAAATTTCTCTCCTACCCATAAAGCCTTCCTAGTAAACCTAAACACTACACTTCTACCTAATACCCTATCTGAGGCATTGTCTGACAGAAAATGGAGGCAAGCCATGGATGTAGAGATGGAGGCATTAGAGAAGAACACCTGGGAGTTAGTCACCTTACCAATAGGAAAGAGGCCAGTTGGATGTAAGTGGGTTTATACAGTGAAATACAAGGCTGATGGATCAATTGAGAGATATAAGGCAAGACTAGTTGCCAAAGGGTTCACCCAAACCTATGGAGTTGATTATTTGGAGACCTTTGCTCCGGTTGCCAAAATGAACACAGTTAGGGTGATATTGTCTCTTGCTGCCAATTATGGCTGGAACTTGGAACAATTTGATGTTAAGAATGCTTTCCTACATGGAGACCTTGAAGAAGAAATTTATATGGAGATACCTCCGGGATACGATAGAGACGTTGCTACCAACACTGTTTGCAAGCTGAAAAAGGCATTATATGGGCTAAAACAGTCCCCCCGTGCATGGTTTGGCAGGTTTACTAAAGTTATGACAAGTCTAGGTTACAAACAAAGCCAAGGGGACCATACTTTGTTCTTTAAACACTCCAAGTCAGGGGGAGTAACAATATTATTGGTGTATGTGGATGACATAATATTAACTGGAGATGATAAAGAAGAGCAGCAATTGTTGAGCCAATGCTTGGGCAAGGAATTTGAGATCAAGACCTTGGGAAAACTAAAATATTTTTTGGGAATTGAAGTTGCCCACTCCAAGAAAGGGATATTTATATCCCAGCAGAAGTATATCACTGATTTGCTCAAGGAAACTGGCAAGGCAGCTTGCAAACCTGCTAGTACCCCATTAGAACCAAACATAAAGCTTGGAAATGCAGAAGAAGACGTTGCTGTTGAAAAAGAGATGTACCAGCGATTAGTGGGCAGACTTATATATTTGTCTCATACCAGGCCAGATATTGCCTATGCAGTGAGTTTAATTAGCCAATTTATGCATAGCCCAAAGGAGACCCATTTACAAGCTGCCCACAGAATTTTACAGTACCTTAAAGGAACTCCAGGAAGAGGGATTCTATTCAAAAGGAATGGTAATGTGAAGCTTGAAGCCTATACTGATGCTGATTATGCAGGGTCAATTGTGGATAGGAGGTCAACTACAGGATATTGCACCTTTCTTGGAGGAAATCTTGTGACTTGGAGAAGCAAAAAGCAGGGTGTAGTGGCTCGGTCCAGTGCTGAAGCGGAATTCCGAGCCATGGCACAAGGTATATGTGAGTTGCTATGGCTTAAAATCATCTTAGAAGACTTGAGGATAAAAGGGGAAGAACCTATGAAGCTCTATTGTGATAATAAGTCAGTAATCAGCATAGCCCACAACCCAGTGCAGCATGATAGAACAAAGCATATTGAAGTAGACAGATACTTCATCAAAGAAAAGCTTGATAGTGGCTTGATATGCACTCCATATGTGTCCTCTCAAGATCAAATTGCAGACATTCTTACCAAGGGGCTGGGCTGCCACAATTTTGAGAAGATTGTATCCAAGCTGGGAATGGAAAACACCTATTCACCAGCTTGAGGGGGAGTGTGGGAAATCAAATAGTATTTTAGGAAAGAATAAATTAGGAAATTTGTGTATTTCATTACAAGTATATATTTTATTGTAATCTGTACAGATTTGAATAAATAGGGACAATCCCATAAATCAAGGGATCCTAGAATAGAATATAGTTATTATATTTCCTAAAATAGCTTAGGTCTCCTGTATATATCTTGTTTGATCTCTTTGTAATAAATATATCAATTTCCATTTAACCTAATTCACCAGAGTAGTTTGTTATTTTATTCTGCATAGTCATAGACAATAGTTAGATTTTAAATGTGGACAGATTTGACCTTTGTTGCTTGGTTAGTCTATAACTTTCTCAATAATTATCTAATTGAGTTGATTCTTTTTGCATTGCATTCCTAATTCTTTGGAGTTTGATGTTCAAACCCCAAAAAATGTTCAAGCTGCTCTTTACGCTAAGTGGTTTGGTTCTTTCATTCTTCTCGAAGCTGGGTACCTTCTTGTTCTTTCTATCTCGATTCCAATTCCATGTCGATTCTCCCTGTTCTTTTTCTTCAATCTGACCATACCAATCGTTTTGCTTAGTCCTTTTGTTTTCATTTGCAGCAAGTTATTGTCCAAAGAGGAGCCATGCCTTTTCTGGAATCATATCCAGAAATTATCAAAGTAGACGCCTTGAATCATGGGGCAACTCTCTAAACTCCCGAAGGGAAGTGTTCTTGGGTCGACACTGGTAACAACTACTGTAAGGATTTGTTTTTATTAAGACTTTTGTTTTTTGAATTTTCAGAATATAATCTTGTATTCTTTTTGTTCATTTGTTGTTCCTTGCAAATTTTGACATGTTGTCCTAGTCTTTTGAGGAAAAAGTTAGTTATATATTGAGACTAGTGTTGCCAGCTGGATGTGAAACAAATTTTGGCCACTATGGATCTGTTGGTGCAAGCGAGTCAGTAAACTTGGGTGGTTATGGAGGGAAACTTGTTTTTAAGAATATGGAATATAAGGCCATGGACGGCAGTACAATAAAAAAAGGTTGGAACTACATAAGGTTTTGAATTTTGAAAGTAGACGCAAGTTTCTTTTATAACATAGGTGACAGTGAGTTTTAGCTGTTTTATTCTCTCCAGTTTTAATTTCTAGCTACTAATTAGTGTTATATTTCTTTGTTTGCATAGTTGAATTTTAGATTAGTTTTGGTTTTGACTTGCATTCAATTTTTCTGCATTTTCTTATGTCATTTATAATTTGTATATGTAGTTTCGCTTCCCCTTTCTTAGTGTTTTTCCTTTTCTATTTCTAGCTTAGCTTGATATTTTAATTCTGCAAAATCATAGAAAATAGTTAGATTTTAAATTAAGTGTTTTTCTGGCCTTGGATGCAATATTTAATTCTATTGAAAACTAGTGCAGACCTTTGTTTCCTGCCAGCTTTTGTGCCTCTGCCATACGTGTAGAGTTGCATTGACTTTTGCTGTTGCTATTCCCTCTGTCCATTTAGTGCTTTTATGTGGTATATAAATGTGTTTAGGCCTTCCAATTGGTTAAAGGTTTATGATGGACTTTTTTTTCGTGTTAAGATTCAAATTATTATGTAGATTTTGTTGGACATTTATTGTAAGCCTTAAAAAGGTAAAAGCAAAGTAGCAAAAATCAAGAAAAGACAGACAAATAAAGTATTTGAAATATATTTTTTTTGTGGTTTTTAATTAGAATTGGAAAATTTGAGTTTGTTTTCTTCTTTGCTTCAGAAAATGAAAGATTTATTTCTCATTGATTTCTATAGGTTTGAACCTAAGAACACTACAGCGTTTGCATGCCCTTTTTGACATGAGAAGACGACACCTGGGAGGAGTCCAAGCACTAAAAGAAAAGGATCGGGCAAATTATGGTCAGTTCACTACATTTCATTGGGGAATTTTTATAAAACATTTTGGTATAAACAGTGACCTTTAAATCTGTCAATCTGATTCAATTGACTGGTTATTTTTCTTTTCTTTATCTGTTCTAGAGCTGTGCTAGGTTCTTTTTACTGTGTGGACCTTTAATTGTTTGATTGTATTTCTTCGAATTTTGGTTTTTTCCTCAAAATGTAAAAAGAAAAAAAAAACTGTTCGTGCTGTGTCCTTGTTCCTGGTGCATTGTATACAAGCCTACACTGGATATTTGTGGGTGGTTTTTACCTTGGATTGTGCTGCTGTTTATGAACAATTTGAAAGGAAGAAGTTAGTGTGAATGGTAGCATTTTAGGTGGTGGTGATCTGAAATATTCTCTAACCCGTGAGCTACCAAGGCTGGATTTTCCTTAAAACATTAAGCCGAGTGCATTAAACAGCAGAGAGAACACCAGTTTGTGAGATTTTGTGGTTGAATTGGCCTAATTTCCTTGGCATAAGAGAGATAGAGAGAGAGAGAGAGTTTGTGTGACTGAGTGCATAGAATTAAAGACTGAGAAAAAGTGGTTTCCAATTATTGATTTCATGAGTGAATGAATTATTTGAGTCGTCTCTGCTTGTTTATAAGAATATGGAATATAAGACCATGGACGACAGTGCAATGAAAAAAGGTCGGAACTAATAAGCTTTTGAATTTTTAAAGTAGACGCAATTTTCTTTTACAATATAGGTCACAATGAGTTTTATTTATAACTTAGAAATGCTAAATCTACTATGTGCAAAAGAATATAAATATGAGGCAAAACAATTGTTATTCATTTAGCGACATGTTTATGTTTTATTTATTTATTTGAAGAACATAAATATCTGAGGCAAAGCAATTGTTATTCTATTAGTGGCATGTTTGTGTTTTATTTATTTATTTTAAAATTTACGTCGTTTTAACTCTCTAAATTTATCTCTTTTTCTAGTCTTAGAAGTTTATTTTAGTGTATTTTAGCTTCTTATTCTTTAGAAATAGGATAGTTTATATATTTTTCTTTAATTATAGATTTTTGTAAAATAGTATTAAACTTGTGATTTTAGTATAAAAATAGTATTAATTTTCTAGAAGTTTTTCCTGTGGATCATACAAACACACCTACTGATGGTTGATTTTCATGCATTAATTTCTGATGATATGCTTGATGATTTGCTGGGTGAATCTGATTTCACTTTTGACAGTTTTGTATTATTTAATGATTCACTCATGCATGCTGATTTTGATGTTGCAGATGATAAACTTAGTGCTGTCACTAATATTGAGGGGCTGCAGACATTAAAGATACAAAAGCAGTCTTGTTCGAGGTAGGAGATGCTGTCAACACTTTTAAGAGAGCTTGGAACACTAAGAATCAGCAGCAGAAGTGTGAGGAGCTCTGGCTGCTGCAGCAAGGTGTTTTGAAATTGCAAAACCAGTACTGAAGGGAAAGCTATTGTTGTTGAAAGGGAGAGTTGAGAAAGAGCAATTCAATACAACCTTGGAAACAATGCATACCTAGGCAGAACATGGAGAAAAACATATAAGTTCATTCTTTTCATTTCCTTTTAATTGTAATTATAGATTTTTGTTAGTAATGTACACAGCTTTAACTAGCATAGTAAATAATAGGATAGATAATATGTTGTTTTTCATAAAAATAAAAAGAATTAATTTTAATCTATGGCCAATTTAAACAAATTTTCTTTCTCTTAACTTTGTAGTTTAGTATAGTTTTTCAGTTCAGTTATATTCATTTCTTGTGTTCTTTAATTTTGTTTTGTATAAATCTCTTTGTTATTATCTTGTACATACCTTTGATATGTGTCTGTTGTGTGTGTAATATGTGTGTGTTTGTGTCTATGAGTATGTGTTTTTGTGTGTGGGTGTGTGAGTGCTTGTGTAACTTATATGCATGTGTTTGCTTGTGTAACTTATGTCTGTGTGAATGCGTGTGTGTGGTTCTTGTGTGGATAATAATTGTGTTTGTGTAACTTATATGTGTGTCTTTGTGTGTTTCTTTGTTTGTGTGTGTGTTTGTTTCTTTATGTCTATGTCTGAATAAGATTGTGTGTGTTTTTGTTTGTGTGTCTGTTTGGTTGTTCTCTTTCTCTAGATAAATGAAAGACTAAAAAGAAATTCATATTCCATATTGTTCGTTAATTTGGTTTGATATTAATTTAATATAGATTAAAGAGAAAGTCTTGTTTCATAAAAATAACAACTTTCGAGTGTCTAGATGGATGAATTTGTCTTATCGTTTAATTGCTTGCTTCGTATTATTATATTTGGTATCATGTCTTCCTTGTAGTTCTTCGTGGTATTCTTTGGTATTCTTTTTAGTTATTTCTTGTCAATTTATCATCCTTGACACATTAAAATTTATATAACAAACGAACTTTAACTGGGTGAGACTCGTAGTTGGTATCTTTGTGTCTGTGGGTATGTGTTTTTGTGTGTGGGTGTGTGTGCTTGTGCAACTTATGTGTGTGTGAATGCGTGTGTGTGTGTTTGTGTTTTCGTGTGTGCTTGTATGGATGTGTGCATGTCTGTTTGTGTGTGTGTGTTCGTGTATGTGTGTGTTTCTTTGTTTGTGCGTGTCTGTTTGGTTGTTTGTGTCTATGTGTGAGTAAGATTGTGTGTGTGTTTTTGTTTGTGTATCTCTTTAATATAGATTAAAGAGAAACTCTTGTTTCATAAAAATATCAACTTTCGAGTGTCTAGATGGATGAATTTATCTTGTCATTTAATTTCTTGCTTCGTGTAATTATATTTGGTTTTAGGTCTCACTTGTAGTTCTTCGTGGTATTCTTTTTAGTTATTCCATGTCATTCTATCATCCTTGACACATTAACATTTATACAACAAACGAACTTTAACTGGGTGAGACTCGTAGTTGGTATCTTTGTGTCTGTTAGTATGTGATTTTGTGTGTGGGTGTGTGTGCTTGTGTAACGTGGCTTGCTTGAAAACCTATCAAATTGAAAAACTTCTTGAACGTATATTTTGACATTAGTTGTCATTTGGGTATTTAAAGGCTGTATTGCAGCTCCTAAGGCTCAATGTTCAAAAATTTCAAAATTTCTTCACCAACCACAAATGTAGCTAAGTCTCACCACCAAACATGTCCTGCTTGAAAACTAACCGAATTTAAAAATTTCTTGCACGTAGATTTTGACACTAGTCGTCGTTTGGGGATATAAAGTGTGCATTGCTGCCCTTAGGTCTCAAAAACACAGTTTTTAAAAAATCCTCAAATCTTGGCACCAAGCACCAAGTTAACTTTGCTTTCTTGAAAACCACTAAACTTTGCTTTCTTGAAAACCAACCAACTTGAAAAATTTCTTGCACCTAGATTTTGACACTAGTCGTCATTTGTGGATTTAAAGAGTGCATTGCAACCCCTAAGTCTCAAAAGTGATGTTTTTAAAAAATTCCCAAATCACTAAGCACGAAATTAGCCAAGTCTCACCACCAAACATGTCTTTTTTTAAAACCAATCAAATTCAAAAATTTTTTGCATCTATATTTTGACATTAGTTGTCATTTGCGGATTTGATGAGTCCATTCCAGCTCCTAAGTATCAAAAACCAAGTTTTTGAAAAATTCTCAAATCTTTGTACAAAGAACCAATTCAGTCAAGTGCCACCACTAAACATGGGTTGTTTGAAAACCTACCAAATTGAAAAACTTCTTGCACCTTTATTTTTACGCTAGTCGTCATCTGGGGATTTAAAGAGTGCATTGAAGCTTCTAAGTCTCAAAAACCAATACTTTAAAAAATTTCCAAATCTTTGCACCAACCACAAATGTAGCCAAGTCTCTCCACCAAACATGGCCTGCTTGAAAACCAACCAAATTGAAAATTTTCTTGCACGTAGATGTAAACACTAGTCCTCATTTGGGAATATAAAGTGTGCATTGCACCCCCTAAGTCTCTAAAACCAAGTCTTTGAAAAATTTCAAAATCTTAGCACCAATCACCAACTTAACTAAGTCTCACAACCAAACATGGCTTGCCTGAAAACCAACGTAATTGAAAATGTCTCGCACCTAGATTTTGATGTTAGTTGTCATTTGGGGGTTTAACGAGTGCATTGCAGCCCCTTATATCTCAAAAAGCAAGTTTTTAAAAAATTCCAAAATCTTGGCACCAAGCACAAACTTAGCCAAGTCTCACTACCGAATATGCCTTGCTTGAAAACCAACAAAATTAAAACATTTCTTGCACCTATATTTTGACACTAGTCGTCATTTGTAGATTTAAAGAGTGCATTTCAGCCCCTAAGTCTCAAAAACCTAGTTTTTGAAAAATTCCCAAATGTTGGCACCAAGCACCAAGCACCAACCTAGCCAAGTCTCACCACCAAACACTACTTGCTTGAAAACCAACGAAATTGAAAAATTACTTGCACTTAGATTTTGACACTAGTCGTCATTTGTGGATTTAAAGAGTATATTGCAACACCTAAGTCTCAAAAGTCAAGTTTGTGAAAAATTTCCAAATCTTGGTACTAAGCACCAACTTCTCCACGTCCCACCACCAAACATGGCTTGCTTGAAAACCTACCAAATATAAAAACTTCTTACACCTTTATTTTGACACTAGTCGTCATCTAGGGATTTAAAGATTGCATTACAGCTCCTAAGGCTCAAAAACCAATACTTTCAAAAATTTTCAAATCTTGGGACCTAACACAAATGTAGCCAAGTCTCACGACCAAACATGGCCTGCTTGAAAACTAACCAAATTGAAAAATTTTTTGCACGTAGATTTTGACATTAAACATCATTTGGGGATATAAAGAGTGCATTGTTGCCCCTAAGTCTCAAAAGACAAGTTTTAAAAAAAAATTCCCAAATCATGGCATTAAGCACCAACTTAGCTAAGTCTCACCACCAAACTTGTCTTGCTTGAAAACCAACCAAATTTAAAAATTTCTTGCACCTATATTTTGACAGTAGTCGTCATTTGGGGATTTAAGGAGTGCATTTCAGCCCCTAAGTCTCAAAAACCTAGTTTTTGAAAAATTCCCAAATGTTGTCACCAAGCACCAACCTAGCCAAGTCTCACCATCGAACTTGGCTTGCTTGAAAACCAACGAAATTGAAAAATTTCTTGGACCTAGATTTTGACACTAGTTGTCATTAGGGATATAAAGAGCGTATTTCTGCCCCTAAGTCTCAAAAACCAAGTTTTTGAAACCTTCTTAAATCTTGATACCAAGCACCAACTTAACTAAGCCTCACCACTAATTGGGCTTGCTTGAAAACCTACAAAATTGAAAAAATTCTTGCACCTATATTTTGACACTAGTTTTCTTTTGGGGATTTAAAGAGTGCATTGGAGCCCTTAAGTCTTAGAAACCAATACTTTCAAACCATTTCTAGCACGGGATTTTTATAGTACCCATTTGGTGATACATAGAGTTCATTCCAACCATCAAATCTCAAAAGCCAAGACATTGAAATTTTCCAAATCTTGGCACCAGACAACCACAAAGGTAGCTTGAAAACCAACCAAAATTAAAAATTTCTTGTACCAAGATTTTTTCAGTAGTCAGTTGGTGATATAAATAGTGCATTCCCATATCTTGGAAAATTTCCCATATCTTGGCACCAAGCTCCCACAAAGGTAACTTGAAAACCAACCAAAATTAAAAATTTCTTGGACTAAGATTTTTACAGCATTCATTCGGTTATATAAAGAGTGGATTCCAACCATTAAATCTCAAAAACCAAGACTTTGAAAATTTCTCAAATCTTGGATCCGAACACCCACTTAGGTAGCTTGAAAACCAACCAAAATTATAAATTTCTTGCACCATGATTTTTTCCGTAGTTATTTGGTGATATAAATAGTGCATTCCAATCATTATATCTCAAAAACCAAGACTTTGAAAATTTTCCTTATCTTGGCACCAAGCTCCAACAAAGGTAGCTTGAAAACCAACCAAAATTAAAAATTTCTTGCACCAAGATCTTTACAGTATTCATTTGGTCATATAAAGAGCGCATTCCAACCATTAAATCTCAAAAACCAAGATTTTGAAAATTTCGAAAATCTTGGCAGTAAGCACCTACTAAGATAGCTTTAAAACCAACCAAAATTAAAATTTCTTGCACCAAGATTTTTACAGTAGTCATTTGGTGATACAGAGAGTGCATTACAACCATTAAATCTCAAAAACCAAGACTTTGAAAGTTTCCTAAATCTTGACACCCAGCACCCACTAAGGTAGCTTGAAAACCAACCAAAATTAAAATTTTCTTGCACCAAGATTTTTACGATAGTGATTTGGTTATATAAAGAGTGAATTCCAACCATTAAATCTCGAAAATGGTGGCACCAAGCACGAACTTAGCCAAGTTTGACCAACAAACTTGTCAACTTGAAAACCAACCAAAATGAAAAATTTCTAACACGAGATTTTTATAGTAGTCATTTGGTGATATAAAGAGTTCATTCCAACCATCAAATCTCAAAAGCCAAGACTTTGAAATTTCTCAAATCTTGGCACCAGGCAACCTCAAAGGTTAGCTTGAAAACCAACCAATATTAAAAATTTCTTGCACCAAGATTTTTACAGTAGTCATTTGGTGATATATAGAGTGCATTCCAACCATTAAACCTAAAAAACTAAGACTTTGAAAATTTCCCAAATGTTGGCACCAAGCACCAACTTTGCCAAGTTTGACCACCAAACATTACTAGCTTCAAAACAAACCAAAATGAAAAATTTCTAGCACGAGATTTTTATAGTAGCCATTTGGTGATATAAAGATTTCATTTCAACCATCAAATCTCAAAAACCAAGAGTTTGAAAATTTCCTAAATCGTGGCCCCAAGCAACCACAAAGGTTGATTGAAAATCAACCAAAATTAAAAATTTCTTCTCCAAGATTTTTACAATAGTAATTTGGTGATATAAAGAGTGCATTCCAACCATTAAATAACGAAAACCAAGACTTTGAAAATTTCCCAAATGTTGGCACCAAGCACCAACTTAGCCAAGTTTGACCACGAAACTTTGATAGCTTGAAAACAACCCAAAATGAAATATTTCTTGGACAATATTTTTATAGTAGTCATTTAGTGATATAAATAGTGCATTCCAACCATTAAATCCCAAAAACCAAGACTTTGAAAATTTCTGATATATTGGCACCAAGCACCGCCTAAGGTAGCCTGAAAACCAACCAAAATTAAAACTTTCTTGTACCAAGATTTTTACAATACTCAATTGGTCATATAAAGAGTGCACACCAACCATTAAATCTCGAAAATCAAGACTTTGAAAATTTCCAAAATGTTGGCATCAAGCACCAACTTAGCCAAGTTTTACCACCAAACTTTACTAGTTTGAAAACATACCAAAATGAAAAATTTCTAGCACGAGATTTTTATAGCCATTTGGTGATATAAAGAGTTTATTCCAACCATCAAATTTCAAAAACCAAGACATTAAAATTTCCCAAATCATGCAACCAGGCAACCCCAAAGGTAGCTTGAAAAGCAACTAAAATTAAAAATATCTTGCACCAAGATTTTTACAGTAGTCATTTGGTGATATAAAGAGTGCATTCCAACTATTAAATCTTCAACACCGAGACTTTGAAAATTTCCCAAATATTGGCACCCAGCACTAACTTAGCCAAGTCTGACCACCAAACTTTGGTAGCTTGAAAACCAACCAAAATGAAAAATTTCTAGCATGATATTTTTATAGTAGTCATTTGGTGATATAAAGAGTGTATTCCAACCTTTAAATCTGAAACACCAAGACTTTGAAAATTTCCTAAATCTTGGAACCAAAAGCACCCACTAAGGTAGCCTGAAAACCAACCAGGATTATAAATTTCTTGCACCAAGATTTTTTCAGTAGTCATTTTGTGATATAAAGAGTGCATTCCAATCATTATATCTCAAAAACAAAGACTTTGAAAATTTTCCTTATCTTGGCACCAAGCTCTAACAAAGGTAGCTTGAAAACCAACCAAAATTAAATATTTCTTGCACCAAGATCTATACAGTATTCATTTGGTCATATAAAGAGTGCATTCCAACCATTAAATCTCAAAAACCAACACTTTGAAAATTTCGCAAATCTTGGCAGGAAGCACCCACTAAGATAGCTTTAAAACCAACCAAAATTAAAATTTCTTGCACCAAGATTTTTACAGTAGTCATTTGGTGATACAGAGAGTGTATTACAACCATTAAATCTC
The DNA here is from genome assembly GCA_027742785.1 of Vigna reflexopilosa. Lineage (NCBI taxonomy): Eukaryota > Viridiplantae > Streptophyta > Magnoliopsida > Fabales > Fabaceae > Vigna > Vigna reflexopilosa. Next base: position 13,781 of record JAFNIE010000068.1, on the reverse strand, counting down.
AAAAACCAAGACTTTGAAAGTTTCCTAAATCTTGACACCAAGCACCCACTAAGGTAGCTTGAAAAGCAACGAAAATTAAAATTTTCTTCCACCAAGATTTTTACGATAGTGATTTGGTTATATAAAGAGTGAATTCCAACCATTAAATCTCGAAAATGGTAGCACCAAGCACAAACTTAGCCAAGTTTGACCAACAAACTTTGTTAGCTTGAAAACCAACCAAAATGAAAAATTTCTAGCACGAGATTTTTATAGTAGCCATTTGGTGATGTAAAGAGTTCATTCCAACCATCAAATCTCAAAAGCCAAGACTTTGAAATTTCTCAAATCTTGGCACCACGCAACCTCAAAGGTTAGCTTGAAAACCAACCAAAATTAAAAATTTCTTGCACCAAGATTTTTAAAGTAGTCATTTCGTGATATATAGAGTGCATTCCTACCATTAAATCTAAAAAATTCTTCGACGATATTTTTATAGTAGCCATTTGGTGATAAAAATAATGCATTCCAACCATTAAATCCCAAAAACCAAGACTTTGAAAATTTCTGATATATTGGCACCAAGCACCGCCTAAGGTAGCTTGAAAATCAACCAAAATTAAAAATTTCTTGCACCAAGATTTTTACAATACTCAATTGGTCATATAAAGAGTGCACACCAACCATGAAATCTCGAAAATCAAGACTTTGAAATTTCGCAATTCTTGGCACCAGGAAACCATAAAGGTAGCTTGAAAACGAACCAAAATTAAAATTTCTTGCAGCAAGATTTTTACATTAGTCATTTGGTGATATAAAGAGTGTATTCCAACCATTAAATCTCGAAAACCAAGACTTTTAAATTTCCCAAATGTTGGCACCAAGCACCAACTTTGCTAAGTTTGACCACCAAACTTTACTAGCTTGAAAACCAACGAAAATGAAAAATTTCTAGCACGAGATTTTTAGAGTATCCATTTGGTGATATAAAGAGTTCATTCCAACCATCAAATCTCAAAATCCAACACTTTGAAAATTTTCTAAATCTTGGCACCAAGCAACCCCAAAGGTAGCTTGAAAAGCAACAAAAATTAAAAATTTCTTGCACCAAGAATTTTACAGTAGTCATTTGGTGATATAAAGAGTGCATTCTAACTATTAAATCTCAAACACCGAGAATTTGAAAATTTCCCAAATATTGGATCCCTGCACTAACTTAGCCAAGTCTGACCACCAAACTTTGCTAGCTTGAAAACCAACCAAAATGAAAAATTTCTAGCATAATATTTTTATAGTAGCCATTTGGTGATATAAAGAGTGTATTCCAACCTTTAAATCTGAAACACCAAGACTTTGAAAATTTCCCAAATCATGGAACCAAAAGCACCCACTAAGGTAGCTTGAAAACCAACCAGGATTATAAATTTCTTGCACCAAGATTTTTTCAGTAGTCATTTTGTGATATAAAGAGTGCATTCCAACCTTTATATCTCAAAAACCAGAACTTTGAAAATTTCCCGAATCTTGGCACAATGCACCAATTAGCCAAGTCTCACCAACAAACTTGGCTAGCTTGAAAACAAACCAAAATGAAAAATTTCGTGCACGAGATTATTATAGTTGCCATTTGGTGATATAAAGAGTGCGTTCCAACCATCAAATCCTAAAAACCAAGACTTTGAAAATTACCCAAATCTTGGAACTAAGCAACTACAAAGGTAGCTTGATAACCAACCAAAAGATTTTTACAATAGTCATTTGATGATAATATAGAGACTGCATTCCAACCACTAAATCTCCAAAACCAAGACTTTGAAAATTTCCCAAATGTTGGCACCAAGCACCAACTTATCCAAGTTTGACCACCAAACTTTGCTCGCTTGAAAACTAACCAAAATGAAAAATTTCTAGCATTAGATTTTTATAGTAGTCATTTGGTGATATAAAGAGTTCATTCCAACCATCAAATCTTTAAAACCAAGACTTTGAAAATTTCTTATATCTGACACCAAGCAACCACAAAGGTAGCTTGAAAACCAACCAGAATTAGAAATTTCTTGCACCAAGATTTTTACAGTAGTCATTTGGTGATATAAAGAGTATATTCAAACCTTTAAATCTGAAATACCAAGACTTTGAAAATTTCCCAAATCTTGGAACCAAGCACCCACTAAGGTAGCTTAAAAACCAACCAGAAGTATAAATTTCTTGCACCAAGATTTTTTCAGTAGTCATTTTGTGATATAAAGAGTGCATTCCAACCATTATATCTCAAAAACCAGGAGTTTGAGAATTTCCCAAATCTTGGCACCATGCACCAATTAGCCAAGTCTCACCACCAAACTTGACTAGCTTGAAAACAAACCAAAATGAAAAATTTGGTGCACGAGATTATTATAGTGGCCATTTGGTGATATAATTAGTGCGTTATAACCACCAAATCCCAAAAAGCAAGACTTTGAAAATTACCCAAATCTTGGCACCAAGCAACTATAAAGGTAGCTTCATAACCAACCAAAAAGATTTTTACAGTAGCCATTTGGTGATAATATAGAGACTGCATTCCAACAACCAAATCTCCAAAAACCAAAACTTTGAAAATTTCCCATATGTTGGCATCAAGCACCAACTTATCCAAGTGTGACCACCCAACTTTGCTCGCTTGAAAACCAACCAAAATGAAAAATTTCTAGCATTAGATTTTTATAGTAGCCATTTGGTGATATAAAGAGTTCATTCCAACCATCAAATCTTAAAAACAAAGACTTTGAAAATTTCCTAAATCTTGGCACCAAGAAACCACAAAGGTAGCTTGAAAACCAACCAAAATTAGAAATTTCTTGCACCAAGATTTTTACAGTAGTCATTTGGTGATATAAAGAGTGCATTCCAACCATTAAATCTTAAACACCAAGAATTTGAAAATTTCCCAAATCTTGGCACCAAGCACCTACTAAGGTAACTTGAAGACCAACCAAAATTATAAATTACTTGCAGCAAGAATTTTTTCAGTACTTATTTGTTGATATAAAGAGTGCATTTTAACCATTATACCTCAAAAACCAAGACTTTGAAAATTTCCCAAATGTTAGCACCAAGCACCAACTTAGCCAAGTCTAACCACCAAACTTTTCTAACTTGAAAACCAACCAAAATGAAAAATATCTAGCACGAGATTTTATAGTAGCCATTTGATGATATAAAGAGTTCATTCCAACCATCAAATCTCAAAGACGAAGACTTTAAAAATTTCCCAAATCTTGGCACCAGGCAACCAAAAAGGTAGTTTGAAACCAACAAAAATTAAAAATATCTTGCACCAAGATCTTTACAGTATTCATTTTGTCATATAAAGAACGCAATCCAACCATTAAATCTCAAAAACCAAGACTTTGAAAATTTTCCAAATATTGGCTCCAACAACCCACTAAGGTAGCTTGAAAACCAACCAAAATTAAATTTTCTTGCACCAAGATTTTTTCCGTAGTCATTTGGTGATATAAAGAGTGTATTCCAACCATTAAATCTCAAACATCAAGACTTTGAAAATTTCCCAAATCATGTAACCAAGCACCCACTAAGGTAGCTCGAAAGAGTGCATTCCAACCATTATATTTCAAAAACATAGACATTGAAAATTTTGCAAATCTTGGCACTATGCACCAATTAGCAAAGTTTCACCACCAAACTTGGCTACCTTCAAAACAAACCAAAATGAAAAATTTTCTGCATGAGATTCTTATAGTAGCCATTTGGTGATATAAAGAGTGTGTTCCAACAATCAAATCCCAAAATCCAAGTCTTTGAAAGCTTCCCAAATCTTGGTACCAAGCGCCGACTAAGGTAGGTTGAAAACCAACCAAGATTAAAAATTTCTTGCACCATGATTTTTACAGTATTCATTTGGTGATATAAAGAGCCCATTTCAATAATTAAATCTAAAAACAAAGACTTTGAAAATTTCCCAAATCTTAACACCAATCACTCACTAAGGTAGCTTGAAAACCAACCAAAATTATAAATTTCTTGCACCAATATTTTTTCAGTAGTCATTTGGTCATATAAAGAGTGCATTCCAACCATTATATCCCAAAAACCAAGACCTTGAAAATTTCGCAAATCTTGGCACCATGCATCAATTAACCAAGTCTCACCACCAAACTTGGCTACTCAAAAACAAACAAAAATGAAAAATTGCTTGCGCGAGATATTTATTGTAGCCATTTGATGATATAAAGAGTGTGTTCCAACCATCAAATCCCAAAATGCAAGATTAAAAATTTCTTACACCAACTACGGTAGGTTGAAAACCAACCGAGATTAAAAATTTCTTACACCCAGATTTTTACAGTATTCATTTGTGATATGAAGAGTAAATTTCAACAATTAAATCTCAAAAAAATAAGAGTTTAAAAATTTCTCAAATCTTGGCACCAACCACTCACTAAGGTAGATTGAAAACCAGAAAATATTAAAAATTTCTTGCACGAGGATTTTTACATTAGCCATTTGGTGATGTAAAGAGTGCATTCCAACCATTAAATCTCAAAAATCAAGACTTTGAAAATTTCCCAAATCTTTGCACCATGCACAAAACAAACCAAAATGAAAAATTTGTTGCACGAGATTTTTATAGTAGTCATTCAGTGATATAAAGAGTGTGTTCCAACCATCAAATCCCAAAATTCAAGTCTTTCAAAGTTTCCCAAATCTTGGCACCAAGCACCGACTAAGATAGCTTGAAAACCAATAAAGCTTAAATATTTCTTGCACCAAGACTTTTACAGTACTCATTTGGTGATATAAAGAGTGCATTCCAACCATGAAATCTAAAAAACCAAGACTTGGAAAATTTCCAAAATTTTGGCACCATCCACCAACTACTTAGCCTAGTCTCACCACCAAACTTGGCTAGTCTAAAAAGAAACTAAAATGAAAAATTTATTGCACGAGATATTTATATTAGCCATTTGGTGATATAAAGAGTGCATTCCAACCATCAAATCTGAAAATCCAAGTCTTTGAAAGTTTCCCAAATTTTGGTTCAAAGCACCCTCTAAGGTATCTTGAAAACAAAGCAAGATTAAAAATTTCTTGCACCAAGTTTTTACAGTATTCATTTGGTGATATAAATAGTGCATTCCAACCATTAAATCTTAAAAACCAAGACTTTCAAAATTTCGCAAATCTTGGCACCATGCACCAACTTAGCCAAATCTCATTGCCAAACTTGGCTTGTTTAAAAACAAACAAAAATTAAAAATTTCTTGCACGATATTTTTATAGTAGACATTTGGTGATATAAAGAGTGTGTTCCAACTATCAAATCCAAAAATCCAAGTCTTTGAAAGTTTCCCAAATATAGGCACCAAGCACCGACTAAGGTAGCTTGAAAACTAACAAATAATAAAATTTTATTGCACCAAGATTTTTACAGTATTCATTTGGTGATATAAAGATTTCAATAATTAAATCTCAAAAACAAAAGACTTTGATGATTTCCCAAATCTTGGCACGAACCACCCACTAAAGTAGCTTGAAAACAAACCTAATTAAAAATTTCTTGTACCAAGACTTTTACAATAGTCATTTGGTGATATAAAGAGTGCATTCCAACCATTAAATCTAAAAAAACAAGACTTCTAAAATTTCCCATATCTTGGCACCATGCACCAACTTAGCCAAGTGTCACTGCCAAACTTGGCTAGCTTGAAAATAAACCAAAATTAAAACTTTCTTGCACGAGATTTTTATAGAAGCCATTTGATGATATAAAGAGTGTGTTCCAACCATCAAATCCCAAAATCGAGGTCTTTAAAAGTTTCCTCAATTTTGGCACCATGCACCGACTAAGCTAGGTTGAAAACCAACCAAGATTAAAAATATCTTGCACAAGGATTTTTACAGTATTCATTTGGTAATATAAAGAGTGCATTTCAACAATTAAATTTCAAAAAACAAAGACTTTGAAAATTTCTCAAATCTCGGCACCAAACCACCCACTAAGGTGGCTTGAAAACCAACCAAAATTAAAAATTTCTTGCCCCAAGACTTTTACAGTAGTCATTTGTTGATATAAAGAGCGCATTCCAACCATTAAATCTTAAAAACAAGACTTTCAAAATTTCTCGAATTTTTGCACCAGACACCAACTTAGCCAAGTCTCACCGCCAAACTTGGCTAGCTTGAAAACAATCAAAAATGAAAACTTTCTTACAAGAGATTTTTATAGTAGCCATTTGATGATATGAAGAATGTATTCCAACCATCAAATCCCAAAATCTATGTCTTTGAAAGTTTCCCCAATCTTGGCACCAAGCCCCGACTAAGGTAGGTTGAAAACCAACCAAGATTAAAAATATCTTGCACAAGGATTTTTACAAAATTAATTTGGTGATATAAAGAGTGCATTTCACCAATTAAATCTAAAAAAAAAAATTTGAAAATTTCTCAAATATTGGCACCAACCACCCATTAAGGTAGCTTGAAAACAAACCAAAATTAAAAATTTCTAGCACCAAGACTTTTACAGTAGCCATTCGGTGATATTAGGAGTGCATTTCAACCATCAAATTCCAAAAAACAAAACTTATAAAATTTCCCAAATCTTGCCACCAAGCACCCACGAAGGTAGCTTGAAAACCAAACAAATTTATAAATTTTTTGCACCAAGATTTTTTCAGTATTCATTTGGTGATATGACTAATGCATTCCAACCATTAAATCTGAAAAACGAAGACTTTCAAAATTTCACAAATCTTTGCACCATGCACCAACATAGCCAAATCTCACTGCCAAACTTGGCTTGCTTGAAAACAAATAAAAATTAAAAATTTCTTGCACGATATTTTTATAGTAGCCATTTGGTGATATAAATAGTGTGTTCCAACCATCAAATCCCAAAATCCAAGTCTTTGAAAGTTTCCCAAATCTTGGCACCAAGCACCGACTAAGATTGAAATTTTATTGCACCAAGATTTTTACAGTATTCATTTAGTGATATAAAGATTTCAATAATTAAATCTCAAAAATAAAGACTTAGAAAATTTTCCAAATCTTGGCACCAACCACCCACTAAGGTAGCTTGAAAACAAACCAAAATTAAAAATATCTTGCACCAAGACTTTTACAGTACTCATTCGGTGATATTAGGAGTGCATTCCAACCATCAAATCCCAAAAAAAAAGACTTGTAAAATTTCCCAAATCTTGCCACCAAGCACCCACTAAGGTAGCTTGAAAAAAAAACAAATTTATAAATTTCTTGCACCAAGATTTTTTCAGTAGTAATTTGGTGATATAAAGATTGCATTCCAACTATTATATCCCAAAAACCAAGACCTTGTAAATTTCACAAAGCTTGGCACCATGCACCATCTACTTAGCCTAGTCTCACCACCAAACATGGCTAGCTTGAGAACAAACTAAAATGAAAAATTTATTGCACGAGATATTTATAGTAGCTATTTGGTGATATAAAGAGTGCATTCCAACCATCATATCCGAAAATCCAAGTCTTTGAAAGTTTCCCCAATTTTGAGACCAAGCACCAACTAAGGTAGATTGAAAACCAACCAAGATTAAAAATTTCTTGCACCTAGATTTTTACAGTATTCATTTGGTGACATAAAGAGTGCATTCCAACCTTTAAATCTGAAAAACCAAGACTTTGAAAATTTTCCAAATCTTGGCACCATGCACCGACAAAAGTAGCTTGAAAACCAACCAAGATTAAAAATTTCTTGCAGCATGATTTTTACAGTATTAATTTGATGATACAAAGAGTGCATTTCAACAATTAAATCTCAAAAACAAAGACTTTGAAAATTTCCCAAATCTTGGCACGAACCACCCACTAAGGTAGCTTGAAAACCAACCAAAATTAAAAATTTCTTGCACCAAGACTTTTACTACAGTCATTTGGTGATATAAAGAGTGCAATTCCAACCACTAAATATAAAAAACCAAGAGTTTGAAAATTTCCCAAATCTTGGTACCAAGCACCAACTTAGCCAGGACTCACCGCCAAATTTGGCTTGCTTGAAAAAAAACCAAAATAAAAAATTTCTTGCATGATACTTTTATAGTAGCCATTTGGTGATATAAAGAATGTGTTCCAACCACCAAATCCGAAAATCCAAGTCTTTGAAAGTTTCCCAAATTTTGGCACCAAGCACCGACTAAGGTAGCTTGAAAACCAACCAAGATTAAAAATTTCTTGCACCAAGATTTTTACAGTTTTCATTTGGTGATATAACGAGTGGATTCCAACCATTAAATCTCAAAAACCAAGACTTTGAAAATTTCCCAAATCTTGGCACCATGCACCAACTTAGCCAAGTCTCACCGCCAAACTCTGCTTGCTTCAAAACAAAGCAAAATTAGAAATTTCTTGCACGAAATTTTTATAGTAGCCATTTGGTGATATAAAAAGTGTGAATTCCAACCATCAAATCCCAAAATCCAAGTGTTTCAAAGTTTCTCAAATCTTGGCACCAAGCACCGACTAAGGTAGCTTAAAGACCAAAATGAAAAATTTCATGCATGATAATTTTATAGTAGCCATTTGGTGATATAAAGAATGTGTTCCAACTATCAAATCCGAAAATCCAAGTCTTTGAAAGTTTCCCAAATTTTGGCACCAAGCACCGACTAAGGTAGCTTGAAAACCAACCAAGATTAAAAATTTCTTGCACCCAGATATTTACAGTATTCATTTGGTGATATAACAAGTGGATTCCAACCATTAAATCTCAAAAACCAAGACTTTGAAAATTTCCCAAATCTTGGCACGAACCACCCACTAAGGTAGCTTGAAAACCAACCAAAATTAAAAATTTCTTGCACCAAGACTTTTACTATAGTCATTTGGTGATATAAACAGTGCATTCCTACCACTAAATCAAAAAAACCAAGAGTTTGAAAATTTCCCAAATCTTGGTACGAGGCACCAACTTAGCCAGGACTCACCGCCAAATTTGGCTTGCTTGAAAAAAAACCAAAATGAAATATTTCTTTCATGATACTTTTATAGTAGCCATTTGGTGATATAAAGAATGCGTTCCAACCACCAAATCCGAAAATCCAAGTCTTTGAAAGTTTCCCAAATTTTGGCACCAAGCACCGACTAAGGTAGCTTGAAAACCAACTAAGATTAAAAATTTCTTGCTCCAAGATTTTTACAGTATTCATTTGGTGATATAACGAGTGGATTCCAACCATTAAATCTCAAAAACCAAGACTTTGAAAATTTCCCAAATCTTGGCACCATGCACCAACTTAGCCAAGTCTCACCGCCAAACTCTGCTTGCTTGAAAACAAACCAAAATTAAAAATTTCTTGCACGAAATTTTTATAGTAGCCATTTGGTGATATAAAAAGTGTGAATTCCAACCATCAAATCCCAAAATCCAAGTGTTTCAAAGTTTCTCAAATCATGGCACCAAGCACCGACTAAGGTAGCTTAAAGACCAAAATAAAAAATTTCATGCATGATAATTTTATAGTAGCCATTTGGTGATATAAAGAATGTGTTCCAACCATCAAATCCGAAAATCCAAGTCTTTGAAAGTTTCCCAAATTTTGGCACCAAGCACCGACTAAGGTAGCTTGAAAACCAACCAAGATTAAAAATTTCTTGCACCCAGATATTTACAGTATTCATTTGGTGATATAACGAGTGGATTCCAGCCATTAAATCTCAAAAACCAAGACTTTGAAAATTTCCCAAATCTTGGCACCATGCACCAACTTAGCCAAGTCTCACCGCCAAACTCTGCTTGCTTGAAAACAAACCAAAATTAAAAATTTCTTGCACGAAATTTTTATAGTAGCCATTTGGTGATATAAAAAGTGTGAATTCCAACCATCAAATCCCAAAATCCAAGTCTTTCAAAGTTTCTCAAATCTTGGCACCAAGCACCGACTAAGGTAGCTTAAAGACCAAACTGAAAAATTTCATGCATGATAATTTTATAGTAGCCGTTTGGTGATATAAAGAATTCGTTCCAACCATCAAAATCCCAAAATCCAAGTCTTTGAAAGTTTCCCAAATCTTGGTACTAAGCACCAACAAAGGTAGCCTTAAAACCAACCAAGGTTAAAAATTTCTTGCACAAGGATTTTTTTACAGTATTCATTTGCTGATAGAAAGAGTGCATTCAAACAAGTAAATCTCAAAAAACAAAGACTTTGAAAATTTCCCAAATCTTGCACCAACCACCCACTAAGGCAGCTTGAAAACCAACCAAAATTAAAAATTTCTTGCAGCAAGACTTTTACAGTAGTCATTTGGTGATATAAAGAGTGCGTTCCAACCATTAAATATAAAAAACAAAGACTATGAAAATTTACCAAATCTTGGCACCATGCACCAACTACTTAGCCTAGTCTCACCACCAAACTTGGCTAGCTAGAAAACAACTTAAAATGAAAAAGTTATTGCACTAGATATTTATAGTAGCCATTTGGTGATATAAAGAGTGCATTCCAACCATCAAATCCGAAAATCCAAGTCTTTGAAAGTTTCCCAAATTTTGGCACCAAGCACCGACTAAGGTAACTTGAAAACCAACCAAGATTAAAAATTTCTTGCACAAAGATTTTTACAGTATTCATTTGGTGATATAAAGAGTGCATTCCAACCATTAAATCTAACAAACCAAGACTTTGAAAATTTCCCAAATCCTGGCACCATGCACCAACTTAGCCAAGTCTCGCCGCCAAACCAGGCTTGCTTTAAAACAAACCAAAATTAAAAATTTGTTGCACGATATTTTTATAGTAGCCATATGGTGATATTAAGAGTGCATTCCAACCATCAAATCCCAAAATCCAAGTCTTTGAAAGTTTCCCAAATCTTGGCACCAAACACCGACTAAGGTAGCTTGAAAACCCACAAAGATTAAAAGTTTATTGCACCAAGAATATTACAGTATTCATTTGGTGATATAATGAGTGCATTTCAACAACTATATCTCAAAAACAAAGACTTTGAAAATTTCCCAAATCTTGGCACGAACCACCCACTAAGGTAGCTTGAAAACCAACCAAAATTAAAAATTTCTTGCACCAAGACTTTTACTATAGTCATTTGGTGATATAAAGAGTGCATTCCAACCACTAAATCAAAAAAACCAAGAGTTTGAAAATTTCCCAAATCTTGGTACCAAGCACCAACTTAGCCAGGACTCACCGCCAAATTTGGCTTGCTTGAAAAAAAAAACCAAAATGAATTATTTCTTGCATGATACTTTTATAGTAGCCATTTGGTGATATAAAGAATGCGTTCCAACCACCAAATCCGAAAATCCAAGTCTTTGAAAGTTTCCCAAATTTTGGCACCAAGCACCGACTAAGGTAGTTTGAAAACCAACCAAGATTAAAAATTTCTTGCACCAAGATTTTTACAGTATTCATTTGGTGATATAACGAGTGGATTCCAACCATTAAATCTCAAAAACCAAGACTTTGAAAATTTCCCAAATCTTGGCACTATGCACCAACTTAGCCAAGTCTCACCGCCAAACTCTGCTTGCTTGAAAACAAACCAAAATTAAAAATTTCTTGCACGAAATTTTTATAGTAGCCATTTGGTGATATAAAAAGTGAGAATTCCAACCATCAAATCCCAAAATCCAAGAGTTTCAAAGTTTCTCAAATCTTGGCACCAAGCACCGACTAAGGTAGCTTAAAGACCAAAATGAAAAATTTCATGTATGATAATTTTATAGTAGCCATTTGGTGATATAAAGAATGTGTTCCAACCATCAAATCCGAAAATCCAAGTCTTTGAAAGTTTCCCAAATTTTGGCACCAAGCACCGACTAAGGTAGCTTGAAAACCAACCAAGATTAAAAATTTCTTGCATCCAGATATTTACAGTATTCATTTGGTGATATAACGAGTGGATTCCAACCATTAAATCTCAAAAACCAGGACATTGAAAATTTCCCAAATCTTGGCACCATGCACCAACTTAGCCAAGTCTCACCGCCAAACTCTGCTTGCTTGAAAACAAACCAAAATTAAAAATTTCTTGCACGAAATTTTTATAGTAGCCATTTGGTGATATAAAAAGTGTGAATTCCAACCATCAAATCCCAAAATCCAAGTCTTTCAAAGTTTCTCAAATCTTGGCACCAAGCATCGACTAAGGTAGCTTAAAGACCAAAATGAAAAATTTCATGCATGATAATTTTATAGTAGCCGTTTGGTGATATAAAGAATTCGTTCCAACCATCAAATCCCAAAATCCAAGTCTTTGAAAGTTTCCCAAATCTTGGTACTAAGCACCAACAAAGGTAGCCTTAAAACCAACCAAGGTTAAAAATTTCTTGCACAAGGATTTTTTTACAGTATTCATTTGCTGATAGAAAGATTGCATTCAAACAAGTAAATCTCAAAAAACAAAGACTTTGAAAATTTCCCAAATCTTGCACCAACCACCCACTAAGGCAGCTTGAAAACCAACCAAAATTAAAAATTTCTTGCACCAAGACTTTTACAGTAGTCATTTGGTGATATAAAGAGTGCGTTCCAACCATTAAATATAAAAAACAAAGACTATGAAAATTTACCAAATCTTGGCACCATGCACCAACTACTTAGCCTAGTCTCACCACCAAACTTGGCTAGCTTGAAAACAACTTAAAATGAAAAAGTTATTGCACTAGATATTTATAGTAGCCATCTGGTGATATAAAGAGTGCATTCCAACCATCAAATCCGACAATCCAAGTCTTTGAAAGTTTCCCAAATTTTGGCATCAAGCACCGACTAAGGTAACTTGAAAACCAACCAAGATTAAAAATTTCTTGCACCAAGATTTTTACAGTATTCATTTGGTGATATAAAAAGTGGATTCCAACCAAGATATCTCAAAAACCAAGACTTTGAAAATTTCCCAAATCTTGGCACCATGCACCAACTTAGCCAAGTCTCACCGCCAAACTCTGCTTGCTTGAAAACAAAGCAAAATTAAAAATTTCGTGCACGAAATTTTTATAGTAGCCATTTGGTGATATAAAAAGTGTGAATTCCAACCATCAAATCCCAAAATCCAAGTCTTTCAAAGTTTCTCAAATCTTGGCACCAAGCACCGACTAAGGTAGCTTAAAGACCAAACTGAAAAATTTCATGCATGATAATTTTATAGTAGCCGTTTGGTGATATAAAGAATTCGTTCCAACCATCAAATCCCAAAATCCAAGTCTTTGAAAGTTTCCCAAATCTTGGTACTAAGCACCAACAAAGGTAGCCTTAAAACCAACCAAGGTTAAAAATTTCTTGCACAAGGATTTTTTTACAGTATTCATTTGCTGATAGAAAGAGTGCATTCAAACAAGTAAATCTCAAAAAACAAAGACTTTGAAAATTTCCCAAATCTTGCACCAACCACCCACTAAGGCAGCTTGAAAACCAACCAAAATTAAAAATTTCTTGCACCAAGACTTTTACAGTAGTCATTTGGTGATATAAAGAGTGCGTTCCAACCATTAAATATAAAAAACAAAGACTATGAAAATTTACCAAATCTTGGCACCATGCACCAACTACTTAGCCTAGTCTCACCACCAAACTTGGCTAGCTTGAAAACAACTTAAAATGAAAAAGTTGTTGCACTAGATATTTATAGTAGCCATTTGGTGATATAAAGAGTGCATTCCAACCATCTAATCCGAAAATCCAAGTCTTTGAAAGTTTCCCAAATTTTGGCACCAAGCACCGACTAAGGTAACTTGAAAACCAACCAAGATTAAAAATTTCTTGCACCAAGATTTTTACAGTATTCATTTGGTGATA
>JAFNIE010000067.1:0-73231 GCA_027742785.1 Vigna reflexopilosa | reverse complement strand
GGAAATGGAGGAAGTGGAGGAACTGGAGAAAGTGGAGGAAGTGGACGAAGTTGACGAAGTGGACGAAGTAGACGAAGTTCAGGAATTGGAGGAAGTGGAGGATGTTGACGAAGTGGAAGAAGTTGACGAAGTGGACGAAGATGACGAAGTGGACGAAGTGGACGAAGTGGACGAAGTGGAGGAAGTGGTGGAAGTGGACGAAGTGAAGGAACTGGAGGAAGTTGACGAAGTGGACGAACTTGACGAAGTTGACAAAGTGGACGAAGTGGAGGAAATGGAGGAAGTTGATGAAGTGGAAGAAGTGGACGAAATGAACGAAGTGGGTGAAGTGGACGAAGTGGACGAAGTGGATGAAGTGGACGAAGAGGAGGAAGTGGAGGAAGCGGAGGAAGTGAAGGAAGTGGACGAAGTGAAGGAAATGAACGAGGTGGACGAAGTTGACCAAGTTGACGAGTTGACGAAGTGGACGAAGCGGACGAAGCGGACGAAGTGGAGGAAGTGGAGGAAGTGGACGAAGTGGACAAAGTGGACGAATTGGATGAAGTGGAGGAAGTGGAGGAAGTCGGGGAAGTGAAGGAAGTGGAGGAAGTGGACGAAATGGAGGAAGTGGAGGAAGTGGAGGAAGTGGAGTGATACAAGAAGGCCTAGCACCATAGGTCCCATCACAAGAGGGATGGCCAAAAAGCTCCAAGATGAGTATTCTCCCCAAGGTCAAATACTATTTGCTATTTTTGGATGGAAAATTGGAGAACAAGAAGATGTTACAAATTTGCCAAAACATGGAGAAGGGTAAAGTGGACATTTCCACACAAGAAGGGGTGTGCTTATCCTTCTATGGGGTGGCATTAGTAATTGTTTTCTCTCATGTAAAACTCATTTGTCACGTGTTTCATAAGGCTTTCTAGAAGCCACACATTTAGCACATGGTTAGCATTTCAGATCTAAAAAACGTGTAAAAGGCTTGCTTAAGCTTTGAGATTGATCTATAAAATCTCATAGGCAAAGCTTGTAGCTCACTTTTGAAGATATTGAGTTTTACTCTGCTGATGCATTTTCCAGCAACCAGAACTCTGCCAAAAGTCACCTCTTATTGAGCTTTCCTTCTCCTTCTAGCTTCCTTCCAGTGAAGGCCGTCTGAGCTAGAGAATCCACTCACCATAGAGCTCTTCCTCCATCTCTGCATCCACTGAATTCACTATTCCGCTGCTGCCAAACCACAATTCATTCCGCTGCCAGCTGCTTCTCGTGAGCCAACTTCGACACTGCTAATGATCCAATTCATCATTCCACTGCCTTCAACCCACACCTCTTCTGGAGCAACTTCATCAAGTGGTATTCAGAGCCTAGGTTCTGCATCACGCTCCAGCTGAGTATCTGTTTTCATTCGCTGCATTCTGTCAACATTTCCATTCTTGTTTTCTGTATTCTGTTGTACTATTACATTGTTTTCACAGTTCCAGTAGATTTCAATTGAGAAATTTGTTGTTTCCAGCTTTTAATTGCTTTATTGTTCATCATTTTAATCGGTCAATTCTTTGCTTTGAGTCTTTTAATTTAGAAATCTAATTCTGTCATGTCTAGTAATGTGTTTTGGTTTATTTTGTCAAATTTCTGAGTTGAAACTGGTTTGGGATAAATCTGCTGTGTTTGATTGGATTTTCAATAGAAGCACATGAGATGAGCAATGATTAAAGAGCTCAGTGCATCTTGAATTCCATCACAGTGCAGTGCCAATGAATGCCTATCCAAATCTGTTTTAAATCTGGTTTTTCATGTGTTTTCTCTGAAACTGCACCGTATGGAAACATCATCCTTGGCTGTGTTGATATGCTGACTTTACAATATGTGCAAACCATATGAATATTGTATTGTCTAAGACCATAAAAACTGGATGCACCATTATGCAGAATCTGGAAATCCTGGTTTAAGCAGCTTGACCGAACTGCAATCATCTTTGTTTGAGTTTTTTTTTTCTGATTTAAAAATCTATCCAGTTTAGAACTCCCTGCTGGATTTCCTTCAAATCATTTCTAGAGTCTTGTTTAAGTTTGATTTGCTGTCCTAGAGTCATTTTAATTGATTACATATCAGTTTGATTCCTTTGCTAAAAATTGGATGGTGAATTGGCCAAATTTGGTGTGAAAGAGCAACTGCAATAGTAAAATTTTGATTTAAAAGCATTTAGCCTCTGCTGGCAGTTTGCACAAGTCATATTTGGTAAAACAAATTTGCTCAAATCATAAAATTAAGAGTCCAAATTCGTTTGTGCAAAATGACCATTCAAACCACCAATTTTTAAGCACTTTTTCTGGTATAGTTGCAGATTTTTTAATTTGAAAGCTTGTTGTGATTACTGCATCAAAGTTAGTTTCAATTTGGTAGCAAAAGCTTGGTTCAGGTGATTATAAAGAAGTGCAACATTGAAAATTAACAATAGACTGCATTTTAAAAAAAAAAGCTGTGTGAACCAGTGCCAAGCAAATTTTAAACTCTGATGCACATTTTTTTCAGCCTTCTGCTAGGCATTTATTCAAACACTTTGCCTAGTTTAAATTTGGTTTCGAATTGATCATAGCTGCAACTTATCTTTGTTTCTTGCTTTTCAAATCCACTCTAGATCCTTTCCTAAGTTCATTTTGAGTGCCACCATTCATTGGAAACCGATTAATTGATTGATTTAAGTTGTTTGAAAATCCTGCACATAAGCTGTTTGATAAAATCACAGTTGTGCATTCTGGTTTAACAATTTTCTGGCAGCAGCAGTGTTGATTTTCTGGCTTAATAATTGATTATTGGTGGTTTGTATGAGCTCTCTGTTGGGTGCAGAACTATCTCAAAACGTCCTACAACACTGGTAGCATCTTAGGCAGTGGATTGGAGCAAGGAAAGATCAACTTTGGAGTTGATTTTTGGTGCAGCAGAACCACATTCTTCACTGGTCTGCATCAAACTGGTTGCTGCAACAGCAACATAATTCACTTTGCAGCTGAGAGAATTGCATGAATCCAGTCTGATTCATTACTTGTTTGAGAGCAACCAAAGCTGCCACATTCAACTACATCCTTGTTTTCCCAAATTTTGTTGTTTCCCTTGTATTTTTGTGTTTACTTTCTTTTCCAATTTTGTAAGTTGGCCATTTCAAGCAAGTGAAGTGGAAGAGCTCATAAGTGTTCTTCCCTCATTTGCTAACTTGACTGAAAGTCTCATCACTTTAAAATTGGTAGACGGTGAGTGTGTCTTAGATCCAAAGTCTAAGCCTCACCTAGGAGACCTCACTTTAATTGCTTTTCCCATTCTCGACTAGATAGCATATATCTTGTGCGAATAGGAAGCTCTCTTAGGGGTCCGAATTTAGAGTTTAGGTTGTGTCTTTTCTTTGCTTTGTGTTTTCTTTGTTGTCTTTAAGACTTAAGTGGATTTAAGAGTGATTTTGATCTAAGGACTCTAGTAAGTAGCCAGAAGCATATTTGGCAAGGATAAGGTTTGGTACTTAAGCATTCCTAGTGAATCACCTCCCTTACCTGGAATATTGCTTTCAAGCGAAAATCTCTAGTCTTTACTTCAAGAATAACATTTAAGTCCATCATAATGTCTAGAAGGCATTCTCCTAGGATTAGTGATAGTGAAAAAGAACATTTTTCTCTTCAAACTTTAGTTAATGAATTCAAGGAAATAAGAAGAGAAATGAATGAAGAGAAAGCCAATAGAGAGCTTCAAAATGCTGTTATTCAAGATGAGTTGAGATTGATAAGGAAAAGTAAGTCTAGGGGAAGTCAGAGTGAAAACTCTCAAGAGGGAGGGATGTCTTTGAGTCTGGGTGATTATTACCCTCATCAGCCTTCTACTTCTAGGAGGCATAGGAGAAATTCTCATGCACCCCCACCCCCTAAAGAAGTCAATGTTGTGTTGCCTCACTTCCATGGGAAGGACAATGTAGAGGCTTATCTTGATTGGGAGATGAAGGTAGAACAATTGTTTGAATGCCACCAAGTGAGTGAAGAGAGGAAGGTCTCTCTAGCTACCCTAAGCTTTCAAGGGTATGCAATGTATTGGTGGACTGCCTTGGTCCAAGAGAGGCTTAGACATCAAGCCCCTCCCATCCACTATTGGAATGATCTCAAGTCTGCCCTTAGGAGGAGACACATTCCCTCCTACTACAATAGAGAACTCATGGATAAACTCCAAAGGTTACAACAAAGGTCTATGACAGTTGAGGAATATAGACAAAAGATGGAGTTGTATATGATGAGGGCAGGCATAGTAGAAGGTCCAGAAACTACTTTAGCTAGATTTTTAAGTGGGCTCAATTTTGACATAAGAGATAGGGTTGAACTTCTACCTTATAGAGATTTGAATGATCTTGTTCAAATGTGTATAAAGGTAGAACAACAAAACTTGAGAAAATCTTCTTCTAAAAGAATTCAAGTTCAACCTACTTTTGAAAAGAAAATTTTTAAAGAAAAAGAGCCATTTAAACCTCTAGCCAAAATAGAAGAGAGACCCAAGAAAGAGACACCCTCACACACCAGAACAAGTGAAATCAAATGCTTCAAATGTCTAGGAAGGGGTCATGTAGCTACTCAATGTCCTACAAAAAGAAACATCATTTTGAAAGGCAAGGACATTTATAGTAGTGAAAGTGACACCCCAACTAGTCAAAGTGAGAGTGAGGAAGAAGAAAGGGAAGAGGAAATATATGCTGATGATGGACAACTTCTCATGGTGAGAAGGATACTTAGCAACCAACCAAGTCTTGAACACCTATCACAAAGAGAGAACATCTTTCACACAAGATGTAAAATTCAAGAAAATCATTGTTCTCTCATTGTTGATAGTGGATCTTGTTGCAATTGTTGTAGCACAAGGTTGGTTGAGAAGTTGAAGCTTGATATTATACCCCATCCAAAACCTTATAAACTTCATTGGCTAAATGAAGATGGGGATATAATAGTCAAGAATCAAGTGAAGTTGGCATTTTCCATTGGGAACTTCAAAGATGAAGTTTTATGTGATATAGTTCCCATGGAAGCATGTCATGTGTTATTGGGGAGACCATGGCAATTTGATCATCAAACTATCCATCATGGTCTAACCAATACCATCACTATCCATCAAAAGGACAAGAAGTTTGTGCTTCATCCTTTGACTCCTACCCAAGTGGCTAAGGATCAAGCACAAATGAAGTTGTTAAGAAAGCAAGAACATGATCAAAAGAAAAAGTCAAAAAGAAAGAAGGGTATAGAGATAAGTGTACCACCTAAGGTCACTCAACATGAAGTTCTTTTAAACAAAAAGACTCTAATCAATACACTTCAAGTTGAGCAACCTTCATACCTTCTTCTTTGTCAAGGGACACTTACATGCATATCTAGTGATCCAAAGACTTCAACTCCTTCTCCACCATTCAAAAACTTTTGAAAGAATTTGATGATCTATTTCCAAAAGAAATTCCAAAAGGGCTTCCACCCATAAGAGGAATAGAACATCAAATTGATTTCATTCCAGGGGCAATTCTTCCTAATAGGCCAGCCTATAGGACAAACCCCCAAGAAACTAAGGAGATTGAGACACAAGTCCAAGAGTTGCTAGATAAAGGCTTAGTTCAAAAGAGTCTAAGTCCATGTGCTGTACCAGTGTTGCTTGTACCAAAAAAAGATGGGAAGTGGCGCATGTGTTGTGATTGTAGAGCTATCAACAACATCACAATCAAGTATAGACATCCCATTCCTAGGCTTGATGATATGTTGGATGAATTGCATGGAGCACAAATATTTTCAAAGGTAGATTTAAAAAGTGGCTATCACCAAATAAGAATTAAAGAAGGTGATGAATGGAAAACTGCCTTTAAGACCAAGTTTGGATTATATGAATGGCTAGTTATGCCTTTTGGTCTTACAAATGCTCCAAGCACATTCATGAGACTTATGAATCATGTCCTTAGGGATTGCATTGGGAAGTTTGTAGTTGTCTACTTTGATGACATCTTGGTATATAGTCAAAATTTGCAAACTCATGAAAATCATTTGAGAGTTGTTTTAACAATTCTTAGAAAACACAAATTGTTTGCAAACTTTGACAAGTGTACCTTTTGTGTTGATAGTGTCATATTTCTTGGATTTGTGGTCACCAAAAATGGGGTTCATGTGGACCCAGAAAAAATAAAGGCCATCCAAGATTGGCCTCCTCCAAAGAATGTAGGAGAAGTAAGGAGCTTCCATGGGTTGGCAAGCTTTTATAGAAGATTTGTTCCTAACTTCTCTAGTCTTGCTTCACCCCTCAATGAGTTGGTGAAAAAAGATGTTACATTCCATTGGGGGGATAAACAACAAAAGGCTTTTGAGCTACTCAAAGAGAAGCTCACACAAGCACCCATTCTAGCTTTGCCAAATTTTTCCAAAACTTTTGAGCTAGAATGTGATGCTTCAGGATTTGGCATAGGTGCAGTATTATTACAAGAAGGACACCCAATTGCATACTTTAGTGAAAAACTTCATGGTGCCTCTTGTAATTACCCCACCTATGACAAGGAACTCTATGCACTTGTGAGGGCTCTTCAAACTTGGGAACATTACCTTGTTGCCAAGGAGTTTATCATTCATAGTGATCATGAATCACTTAAGTATTTGAAGAGTCAACACAAGTTACAAAAGAGGCATGCTAAGTGGTTGGAATTCATTGAACAATTCACTTATGTTATTAAATACAAGAAAGGAAAATCCAATGTGGTGGCTGATGCTTTGTCAAGAAAAATTAATCTATTAGCCACATTGGGAGCTCAAATTCTTGGATTTAATAACATTCTTGAATTATATTCACAAGATCTTGATTTTGCTCATATCTATGAGGAATGTCTCAATAAGCCTCAAGGAGGATTCTATGTGAAAGAGGGGTATCTTTTTAAAGAAGGAAAAATTTGCATTCCCCAAGGTTCACATAGAAAACTCCTTGTTAAAGAGACACATGAGGGAGGATTAATGGGACATTTTGGGGTAGAAAAGACCCTTGGCATGTTGAAAGAAAAATTCTTTTGGCCTCACATGAGAAGGGATGTTCAAAGGCATTGCTTTAAGTGTATAACTTGTTTAGAAGCTAAATCTAAATCAATGCCTCATGGACTTTATACTCCTTTGAATGTTGCTTCCACCCCTTGGGAAGAGATAAGTATGGATTTTGTGTTAGGTCTTCCCAAAACTTCTAGGGGTTTTGATTCTATCTTTGTGGTGGTAGATAGATTTAGCAAAATGGCTCATTTTATACCTTGCCACAAAGTAGATGATGCAAGCAACATTGCAAAGTTATTCTTTAGAGATGTGGTTAAACTTCATGGGTTACCTAAGGTAATAGTTTCGGATAGAGATACAAAATTTCTTAGTCACTTTTGGCGGACCTTATGGTCTAGATTAGGGACTAAGTTATCTTTTTCTACTACTTGCCATCCTCAAACAGATGGTCAAACTGAAGTAGTCAATAGATCTCTTTCCACTTTACTAAGGGTAGTTCTTAAAGGAAATCACAAATCTTGGGATGAGTACCTACCTCATGTTGAGTTTGCCTACAATAGAGTAGTTCATGGAACTACTAAATTGTCTCCTTTTGAAGTTGTTTATGGTTTTAATCCTTTGACACCCATGGATTTAATACCCCTTCCAAATTCTATTGATTTTATTCATCAAGATGGGGTATCTAAGTCTAAATTTATCAAAGATTTACATCAAAGGGTTAAAATTCAAATTCAACAACAAAATGAGAAATATGCCAAGCAACATAATAAGGGCAAGAAAGAGTTAATCTTCAATGAAGGAGATTTAGTTTGGATTCATCTTAGAAAGGAAAGATTTCCTCAACTAAGAAAATCCAAACTCAATCCTAGAGGAGATGGACCTTTTAGAGTGATAAGGAGGATTAATAACAATGCATATCAACTTGATCTTCCTCCTGAATATGGTGTTCATGCTACCTTCAATGTATCTGATCTTAAACCTTTTTCAGGATTTGATAGTGAAGATGAAGACCTTTTGGATTTGAGGGCAAATCCTTCTCAAGAGGGAGGGGATGATACAAGAAGGCCTAGCACCATAGGACCCATCACAAGAGGGATGGCCAAAAAGCTCCAAGATGAGTATTCTCCCCAAGGTCAAATACTATTTGCTATTTTTGGATGGAAAATTGGAGAACAAGAAGATGTTACAAATTTGCCAAAACATGGAGAAGGGTAAAATGGACATTTCCACACAAGAAGGGGTGTGCTTATCCTTCTATGGGGTGGCATTAGTAATTGTTTTCTCCACATGTAAAACTCATTTGTCACGTGTTTCATAAGGCTTTCTAGAAGCCACACATTTAGCACATGGTTAGCATTTCAGATCTAAAAACGTGTAAAAGGCTTGCTTAAGCTTTGAGATTGATCTATAAAATCTCATAGGCAAAGCTTGTAGCTCACTTTTGAAGATATTGAGTTTTACTCTGCTGATGCATTTTCCAGCAACCAGAACTCTGCCAAAAGTCACCTCTTATTGAGCTTTCCTTCTCCTTCTAGCTTCCTTCCAGTGAAGGCCGTATGAGCTAGAGAATCCACTCACCATAGAGCTCTTCCTCCATCTCTGCATCCACTGAATTCACTATTCCGCTACTGCCAAACCATAATTCATTCCGCTGCCAGCTGCTTCTCGTGAGCCAACTTCGACACTGCTCATGATCCAATTCATCATTCCACTACCTTCAACCCACACCTCTTCTGGAGCAACTTCATCATGGAGGAAGTGGACGAAGTGGACGAAGTTGACGAAGTGGACGAAGTGGAGGAAGTTGACGAAGTGGAGGAAGTGGAGGAAGTTTAAGAAGTGGAGGAAGTGGAAGAAGTGGAGGAAGTGGAGGAAGTGGACGACGTTGACGAAGTGGACGAAGTTGACGAAGTGGAGGAAGTGGAGGAAGTGAGGAAGTGGAGGAAGTGGAGAAAGTGGAGGAAGTGGAGGAAGTGGAGGAAATGGAGGAAGTGGAAGAAGTGGAGGAAGTGGAGGAAGTGGAAGAAGTGGAGAAAGTTGAGGAAGTGGACGAAGTTGACGAAGTGGAGGAAGTGGAGGAAGTGGTGGAAGTGGACGAAGTGAAGGAAGTGGAGGAAGTTGACGAAGTGGACGAACTGACGAAGTTGACTAAGTGGAGGAAGTGGAGAAAGTGGAGGAAGTTGACGAAGTGGAAGAAGTTGACGAAGTGATCGAAGTGGACGAAGTGCACGAAGTGAACGAAGTGGATGAAGTGGACCAAGAGGAGGAAGTGGAGGAAGCGGAGGAACTGAAGGAAGTGGACGGAGTAAACGAAGTGGACGATGTTGACGAAGTGGAGGAAGTGGAGGAAGTGGAGGAAGTGGAGGAAGTGGACGACGTTGACGAAGTGGACGAAGTTGACGAAGTGGAGGAAGTGGAGGAAGTAGACGAAGTGGAGGAAGTGGACGAAGTGGAGGAAGTGGACGAAGTGGACGCAGTGGACGAAGTTGAGGCAGTGGAAGAAGTGGACGAATTACACGAAGTGGATGAACTGGACGAAGTGGAGGAAGTGGAGGAAGTGGAGGAAGTTGACGAAGTGGAAGAAGTTGACGAAGTAGACGAAGTTGACGAAGTGGACGAAATGGACGAAGTGGACGAAGTGGACGAGGTGGAGGAAGTGGACGAAGTGGAGGAAGTGGAGGAAGTTGAGGAACTGGAGGTAGTGGAGGAAGTGGAGGAAGGGCACGACATTGAAGAAGTGGACGAAGTTGACGAAGTGGACGGAATGAGGAAATGGAGGACATGGAGGAAATGGAGGAAGGGGACGAAGTGGAGGAAGTGGACGAAGTGGAGGAAATGGACGAAGTGGAGGAAGTGGACAAAGTGGAGGAAGTGGACGAAGCTGACGAAGTGGACGAAGTGCAGGAAGTGGAGAAGTGACGAAGTGACGAAGTGGACGAATTGGATGAAGTGGAGGAAGTGGAGGAAGTGGACGAAGTTGAAGAAGTGGTGAAGTCGACGAAGTGGACGAAGAGGAGGAAGTGGAGGAAGTGGACGAAGTGGACGAAATCGAGGAAGTGGAGGAAGTGGAGGAAGTGGAGGAAGTGGAGGAAGTGGACGACGTTGACGAAGTGGACGAAGTTGACGAAGTGGACGAAGTGGAGGAAGTGGAGGAAGTGGACGAAGTGGACGAAGTGCAGGAAGTGGAGGAAGTGGAGGAAGTGGAGGAAGTATACGAAGTGGAGGAAGTGGAGGAAGTGGACGAAGTGGAGGAAGTGGACGAAGTTGACGAAGTGGACGAAGTGGACGAAGTTGAGGAAGTGGAAGAAGTGGAGGAAGTGGAGGAAGTGGAGGAAGTTGACGAAGAGGAGGAAGTTGAAGAAGTGGAGGAAGTGGACGAAGTTGACGAAGTTGACGAAAGTGACGAAGTGGACGAAGTGGACGAAGTGCACGAAGTGGAGGAAGTGACGAAGTGGAGGAAGTGGAGGAAGTGGAGGAAGTGAGGAAGTGAGGAAGTGGAGGAAGTGGACGAAGTTGAGGAAGTGGAGGAAGTGGAAGAAGTGGACGAAATTGACGAAGTGGAGGAAGTAGAGGAAGTGGAGGAAGTGGAAGAAGTTGATGAAGTGGAAGAAGTTGACGAAGTGGACGAAGTTGACGAAGTTGACGAAGTGGACGAAGTGGACGAAGTGACGAAGTGGAGGAAGTGGAGGAAGTGGAGGAAGTGGAGGAAGTGGAGGAATTGACGAAGTGGAAGAAGTGGACGAAGTGGAGGAAGTTGACGAAGTGGAGGAAGTGGAGGAAGTGGAGGAAGAGGAGGAAGTGGACGAAGTGGAGGAAGTGGAGGAAGTGGAGGAAGTGGACGAAGTGGATGAAGTTGACAAAGTGGAGGAACTGGAGGAAGTGGAGGAAGTGCACGAAGTGGACGAAGTTGACGAAGTGGACGAAGTTGACGAAGTGGAGGAAGTGAAGGAAGTGAAGGAAGTGGAGGAAGTGGAGGAAGTGGAGGAAGTGGACGAAGTGGACGAAGTGGAGGAAGTGGACGAAGTGAAGGAAGTGGAGGAATGGGCAAGTGAAGGAAGTCAGGAAGTGAAGGAAGTGGAGGAAGTGGAGGAAGTGGAGAAATGGACGAAGTTGACGAAGTGGACGAAGTGGACGAAGTGGAGGAAATGGAGGAAGTGGACGAAGTGGACAAAGTGGAGGAAGTGGGAAAAGACGAAGTGGAGGAAGTGGAGGAAGTGGACGAATTGAGGAGTGGAGGAAGTGGAGGAAGTGAACGAAGTTGACGAAGTGGACGAAGTGCACGAAGTGGACGAAGTTGAGGAAGTGGAAGAAGTGCACGAAGTGGACGAAGTGGACGAAGTGGACGAAGTGGAGGAACTGGAGGAAGTGGAGGAAGTGGACGAAGTGGAGGAAGTGGACGAAGTGCACGAAGTTGACGAAGTGGACGAAGTGGAGGAAGTGGACGAAGTGGAGGAAGTGGAGGAAGTGGAGGAATTGACGAAGTGGAAGAAGTTGACGAAGTGGACGAAGTGAAGGAAGAGAAGGAAGTGGACGAAGTGGAGGAAGTGAACGAAGTGGCAAAGTACGAAGTGGAGGAAGTGGAGGAAGTGGAGGAAGTGGAGGAAGTGGAGGAAGTGGACGAAGTTGACGAAAGTGAAGAAGTGGACGAAGTGGACGATGGGACGAAGTTGACGAAGTGGAGGAAGTGGAGGAAGTGGAAGAAGACGATGAAGTGGACGAAGTGACGAAATTGACGAAGTGGAGGAAGTGGACGAAGTGGAGGAAGTGGAGGAAGTGGACGAAGTGGAGGAAGAGGAGGAAGTGGAGGAAGTGGAGGAAGAGGAGGAAGTGGACGAAGTGGAGGAAGTGGACGAAGTGGAGGAAGTGGACGAAGTGGACGAAGTTGACAAAGTGGAGGAAATTGACGAAGTGGAGCAAGTTGACGAAGTGGAGGAAGTGGAGGAAGTGGAGGAAATTGGAAGAACTGGAGGAAGTGGAGGAAGTTGACGAAGTGGACGAAGTTGACGAAGTGGACGAAGTGGAGGAAGTTGACGAAGTGGAGGAAGTGGAGGAAGTGGACAAAGTGGAGGAAGTGGAGGAAGTGGACGAAGTGGAGGAAGTGGACGAAGTTGACAAAGTGGAGGAAGTGGAGGAAGTGCAGGAAGTGGACGAAGTGGAGGAAGTGGACGAAGTGGAGGAAGAGGAGGAAGTGGAGGAAGTGGAGGAAGTGGAGGAAGTGGACGAAGTGGAGGAAGTGGACGAAGTGGAGGAAGTGGACGAAGTGGACGACGTTGACGAAGTGGAGGAAGTTGACGAAGTGGAGGAAGTGGACGAAGTTGACGAAGTGGAGGAAGTTGACGAAGTGGACGAAGTGGAGGAAGTGGACGAAGTGGACGAAGTTGACGAAGTGGACGAAGTGCAGGAAGTGGAGGAAGTGCACGAAGTGGACGAAGTGGAGGAAGTGGAGGAAGTGGAGGAAGTGGACGAAGTGGACGAGACGTTGACAAGTTGACGAAGTGGAGGAAGTGGAGGAAGTGGAGGAAGTGCACGAAGTGGACGAAGTGGACGAAGTGGAGGAAGTGGACGAAGTGGACAAGTGGAGGAAGTGAGGAAGTGGAGGAAGTGGAGGAAGTGGAGGAAGTGGACGAAGTGGAGCAAGTGAAGGAAGTGGACGAAGTGGACGAAGTGGACGAAGTGCACGAAGTGGAGGAAGTGGAGGAAGTAGAGGAAGTGAAGGAAGTGGAGGAAGTGGACGAAGTGGAGGAAGTGGAGGAAGTGGACGAAGTGGACGAAGTTGACGAAATTGACGAAGTGGAGGAAGTAGAGGAAGTGGAGGAAGTGGAGAAGTTGACGAAGTGGACGAAGTTGACGAAGTTGACAAAGTGGACGAAGTGGACGAAGTGCACGAAGTGGACGAAGTGGAGGAAGTGGAGGAAGTGGAGGAAGTGGAGGAAATTGACGAAGTGGAAGAAGTGGACAAAGTGGAGGAAGTTGACGAAGTGGAGGAAGTGGAGGAAGTGGACGAAGTGGAGGAAGAGGAGGAAGTGGACGAAGTGGAGGAAGTGGAGGAAGTGGACGAAGTGGATGACGTTGACGAAGTGGAGGAAGTGGAGGAAGTGGAGGAAGTGGAGGAAGTGGACGAAGTTGGACGAAGTGGACGAAGTTGACGAAGTGGGAGGAAGTGGAGGAAGTGAAGGAAGTGGAGGAAGTGGAGGAAGGGGAGGAAGTGGACGAAGTGGAGAAGTGGAGGAAGTGGAGGAAGTGAAGGAAGTGGAGCAAATGGACGACGTTGACGAAGTGGACGAAGTGGACGAAGTGGAGGAAATGGAGGAAGTGGACGAAGTGGACGAAGTGGAGGAAGTGGTGGAAAGGACGAAGTGGAGGAAGTAGACGAAGTGGAGGAAGTGAGGAAGTGGACGAAGTTGAGGAAGTGGAGGAAGTGGAGGAAGTGAACTAAGTTGACGAAGTGGACGATGTGCACGAAGTGGACGAAGTTGACGAAGTGGAAGAAGTGCACGAAGTGGACGAAGTGGACGAAGTGGAGGAAGTGGATGAAGTGGAGGAAGTGGACGAAGTGGAGGAAGTGGACGAAGTGGACGAAGTTGACGAAGTGGACGAAGTGGAGGAAGTGGAGGAAGTGGAGGAAGTGGAGGACATTAACGAAGTGGAAGAAGTTGACAAAGTGGACGAAGTGAGGAAGAGAAGGAAGTGGACAAAGTGGAGGAAGTGAACGAAGTGGCAAAGTACGAAGTGGAGGAAGTGGAGGAAGTGGACGACGTTGACAAAGTGGAGGAAGTTGACGAAGTGGAGGAAGTGGAGGAAGTGAAGAAGTGAAGGAAGTGGAGGAAGTGGACGAAGTGGACGAAGTGGAAGAAGTTGACGAATTGGACGAAGTTGACGAAGTGGAGGAAGTGGAGGAAGTGGACGAAGTTGACGAAGTGGAGGAAGTGGAGGAAGAGAGGAAGTGGACGACGTGACGGAGTGGATGAAATGGAGGAAATGCAGGAAGTGGACGAAGTGGAGGAAGTGGAGGAAGTGGAGGAAGTAGACGAAGTGGAGGAAGTCGAGGAAGTGGACGAAGTGGAGGAAGTGGACGAAGTTGACGAAGTGGACGAAGTGGACGAAGTTGACGAAGTGGACGAAGTGGAGGAAGTGGAGGAAGTGGAGGAAGTGGAGGAACTGGAGGAAGTGGAGGAAGTTGACGAAGTGGAAGAAGTTGACGAAGTGGACGAAGTGGAGGAAGTGGAGGAAGTGGAGGAAGTGGACGAAGTGGAGGAAGAAGAGGAAGTGGACGAAGTGGAGGAAGTGAACGAAGTGGATGAAGTGACGAAGTGGAGGAAGTGCAGGAAGTGGAGGAAGTGGAGGAAGTGGACGAAGTTGACGAAGTGGAGGAAGTTGACGAAGTGGAGGAAGTGGAGGAAGTGGAGGAAGTGAAGAAGTGGAGGAAGTGGAGGAAGTGGACGAAGTGGAAGAAGTTGACGAATTGGACGAAGTGGACGAAGTTGACGAAGTGGAGGAAGTGGAGGAAGGGACGAAGTTGACGAAGTGGACGAAGTTGACGAAGTGGAGGAAGTGGAGGAAGTGGAGGAAGTGGAGGAAGTGGAGGAAGTGGAGGAAGTGAAGGAAGTGGACGAAGTTGAGGAAGTGGAGAAGTGGACGAAGTGGAGGAAGTGGAGGAAGTGGAGGAAGTTGACGAAGTGGAAGAAGTTGACGAAGTGGACGAAGTTGAATAAGTGGAGGAAGTGGAGGAAGTGAAGGAAGTGGACGAAGTTGACGAAGTTGACGAAAGTGAAGAAGTGGACGAAGTGGATGATGCGGACGAAGTTGACGAAGTGGAGGAAGTGGAGGAAGTGGAGAAGAGGACGAAGTGGACGAAGTTGACGAAGTTGACGAAGTGGAGGAAGTGGACGAAGTGGAGGAAGTGGAGCAAGTGGACGAAGTGGAGGAAGTGGAGGAAGTGGAGGAAGTGGAGGAAGTGGAGGAAGTGGACGAAGTAGAGGAAGTGGACGAAGTGGAGGAAGTGGAGGAAGTGGACGAAGTTGACGAAGTGGACGAAGTGGAGGAAGTTGACGAAGTGGAGGAAGTGGAGGAAGTGGAGGAAGTCGAGAACTGGAGGAAGTGGAGGAAATTGACGAAGTGGAAGAAGTTGACGAAGTGGACGAAGTGGACGAAGTGGAGGAAGTTGACGAAGTGGAGGAAGTTGACGAAGTGGAGGAAGTGGAGAAGTGGACGAAGTGGAGGAAGTGGAGGAAGTGGACGAAGTGGAGGAAGTGGACGAAGTGGACGAAGTGGAGGAAGTGGACGACGTTGACGAAGTGGAGGAAGTGGAGAAGTGGAGGAAGTGGACGAAGTGGAGGAAGTGGACGAAGTGGAGGAAGTGGACGAAGTGGAGGAAGTGGAGGAAGTGGAGGAAGTGGAGGAAGTGGAGGAAGTGGACGAAGTGGACGAAGTGGACGAAGTGGACGAAGTGGAGGAAGTGGAGGAAGTGGACGAAGTGGAGGAAGTGGACGAAGTTGACGAAGTGGAGGAAGTGGAGAAAGTGGAGGAAGTGGACGAAGTGGACGAAGTGGACGAAGTGGAGGAAGTGGACGAAGTGGACGAAGTGGAGGAAGTGGAGGAAGTGGAGGAAGTGGAGGAAGTGGACGAAGTGGACGAAGTGGAGGAAGTGGAGGAAGTGGACGAAGTGGACGAAGTGGACGAAGTGGAGGAAGTTGACGAAGTGGACGAAGTTGACGAAGTGGAGGAAGTGGAGGAAGTTGAGGAAGTGGAGGAAGTTGACGAAGTGGAAGAAGTTGACGAAGTGGACGAAGTGGAGGAAGTGGAGGAAGTGGACGAAGTGGAGGAAGTTGACGAAGTGGAGGAAGTGGAGGAAGTTGACGAAGTGGAGGAAGTGAGGAAGTGGAGGAAGTGGAGGAAGTGGACGACGTGAAGAAGTTGATGAAGTGGAGGAAGTGGAGGAAGTGCACGAAGTGGACGACGTTGACAAAGTGGAGGAAGTTGACGAAGTGGAGGAAGTAGACGAAGTGGACGAAGTGGACCACGTGACAAAGTGGACGAAGTGGACGAAGTGGAGAAGTGGAGGAAGTGGAGGAAGTGGACGAAGAGGACGAAGTGGACGAAGTGGAGGAAGTGGAGGAAGTGGAGGAAGTGGAGGAAGTGGACGAAGTGGAGGAAGTGGAGGAAGTGGACGAAGTGGACGAAGTTGACAAAGTGGAGGAAGTTGACGAAGTGGAGGAAGTGGACGAAGTGATGAAGTGGACGAAGTGGACGAAGTGAAGGAAGTGGAGGAAGTGGACGAAGTGGAGGAAGTGGAGGAAGTGAGGAAGTGGAGGAAGTGGAAGAAGTGGAGGAAGTGGACGAAGTTGACGAAGTGGACGAAGTTGACGAAGTGGACGAAGTGGAGGAAGTGGAGGAAGTGGAGAAGTGGAGGAAGTGGAGGAAGAGGACGAAGTGGAGGAAGTGGAGGAAGTGGAGGAAGTGGAGGAAGTGGACGAAGTGGACGAAGTGGAGGAAGTGGACGAAGTGGACGAAGTGACGACGTTGACAAAGTGGAGGAAGTTGACGAAGTGGAGGAAGTGGAGGAAGTTGACGAAGTGGACGAAGTTGACGAAGTGGAGGAAGTGGAGGAAGTGGAGGAAGTGGAGGAAGTGGAGGAAGTGGACGTGGATGAAGTGGAGGAAGTAGACGAAGTGAGGAAGTGGAGGAAGTGGACGAAGTGAAGGAAGTGGAGGAAGTGAGGAAGTGGAGGAAGTGGAGGAAGTGGACGACGTTGACGAAGTGGACGAAGTGGACGAAGTGGAGGAAGTGGAGGAAGTGGACGAAGTGGACGAAGTGGAGGAAGTGGAGGAAGTAGACGAAGTGGAGGAAGTGGAGGAAGTGGACGAAGTGGAGGAAGTGGAGGAAGTGGACGAAGTGGACGAAGTGCAGGAAGTGGACGAAGTGGATGAAGTGGAGGAAGTGGACGAAGTGGACGAAGTTGACGAAGTGGAGGAAGTGGAGGAAGTGGAGGAAGTGGACGAAGTGGAGGAAGTGGAGGAAGTGGCGGAAGTGGACGAAGTGGAGGAAGTGGAGGAAGTGGACGAAGTGGACGAAGTGGACGAAGTGGACGAAGTGGAGAAGTGGAGGAAGTGGAGGAAGTGGAGGAAGTGAAGGAAGTGGAGGAAGTGGACGAAGTGGAGGAAGTGGAGGAAGTGGACGAAGTGACGAAGTGGAGGAAGTGGAGGAAGTGAGGAAGTGGACGAAGTGACGAAGTGGAGGAAGTTGACGAAGTGGAGAAGTGGAGGAAGTGGACGAAGTGGACGAAGTGGACGAAGTGGACGAAGTTGAGGAAGTGGAGAAGTGCACGAAGTGGACGAAGTGGAGGAAGTGGACGAAGTGGACGGTGACAAAGTGGAGGAAGTTGACGAAGTGGAGGAAGTGGAGGAAGTGACGAAGTGGAGGAAGTGGACGAAGAGGACGAAGTGGACGAAGTGGAGGAAGTGGAGGAAGTGAGGAAGTGGAGGAAGTGGAGGAAGTGGACGAAGTGGAGGAAGTGGAGGAAGTGGAGAAAGTGGACGAAGTGACGAAGTGGAGGAAGTGGAGGAAGTGGAGGAAGTGGACGAAGTGGACGAAGTGGACGAAGTGGACGAAGTGGACGAAGTGACGAAGTGGACGAAGTGGAGGAAGTGGAGGAAGTTGAGGAAGTGGAGGAAGTTGACGAAGTGGAAGAAGTTGACGAAGTGGACGAAGTGGAGAAGTGGAGGAAGTGACGAAGTGGAGGAAGTGGAGGAAGTGGACGAAGTGGAGGAAGTTGACGAAGTGGAGGAAGTGGAGGAAGTTGACGAAGTGGAGGAAGTGAGGAAGTGGAGGAAGTGGAGGAAGTGGACGAAGTGGAAGAAGTTGACGAAGTGGAGGAAGTGGAGGAAGTGGACGAAGTGGACGAAGTGGACGACGTTGACAAAGTGGAGGAAGTGGACGAAGTGGAGGAAGTGCACGAAGTTGACGAAGTGGACACGTTGACAAAGTGGAGGAAGTTGACGAAGTGGAGGAAGTGGAGGAAGTGGAGGAAGTGGACGAAGTGGACGAAGTGGACGAAGTGGACGAAGTGGACGAAGTGGAGGAAGTGGAGGAAGTGAGGAAGTGGAGGAAGTGACGAAGTGGAGGAAGTGGACGACAGTGGAGGAAGTGGAGGAAGTGGAGGAAGTTGACGAAGTGGAAGAAGTTGACGAAGTGGAGGAAGTGCACGAAGTGGACGAAGTGGACGACGTTGACAAGTGGAGGAAGTTGACGAAGTGGAGGAAGTGGACGAAGTGGATGAAGTGGACGAAGTAGACGAAGTGAAGGAAGTGTAGGAAGTGGATGCAGTAAAGGAAGTGGAGGAAGTGAAGGAAGTGGACGAAGTGGAAGAAGTGGAGGAAGTTGACGACGTGGACGAAGTGGTCGAAGTTGACGAAGTGGACGAAGTGGAGGAAATGGAGGAAGTGGAGAAGTGGAGGAAGTGGAGGAAGTCGACGAAGTGGAGGAAGTAGGCGAAGTGGAGGAAGTGGAGGAAGTGGAGGAAGTGGACGAAGTTGACAAAGTGGACGAAGTTCAGGAAGTGGAAGAAGTGGACGAAGTGGACGAAGTGGAAGAAGTGGAGGAAGTGCACGGCGTTGACAAAGTGGAGGAAGTGCACGAAGTGGAGGAAGTGGACGAAGTGGATGAAGTGGAGGAAATCGAGGAAGTCGAGGAAGTGAAGGAAGTGGAGGAAGTGGACGAATTGGAGGAAGTGGAGGAAGTTGACGAGGTGGAAGAAGTTGACGAAGTGGACGAAGTGGACGAAGTTGACGAAGTTGACGAAGTGGACAAAGTGGAGGAAATGGAGGAAGTGGACAAAGTGGAGGAAGTGGAGGAAATCGACGAAGTGGAGGAAGTGGACGAAGTGGAGGAAGTGGAGGAAGTGGAGGAAGTGCACGAAGTGGACGGTGTGACAAAGTGGAGAAAGTTGACGAAGTGGAGGAAGTGGAGGAAGTGGACGAAGTGGATGAAGTGGATGAAGTGGACGAAGTGGATGAAGTGGAGGAAGTCGAGGAAGTGGAGGAAGTGGAGGAAGTGGACGAAGTGGAGGAAGTGGAGGAAGTGGACGAAGTGGAGGAAGTTGACGAAGTGGAAGAAGTTGACGAAGTGGACGAAGTTGACGAAGTGGACGAAGTGGACGAAGTGCACGAAGTTGACGAAGTGGACGAAGTAGGGGAACTGGAGGAAGTGGAGGAAGTTGACGAAGTGGAAGAAGTGACAAAGTGGACGAAGTGGAGGAAGTGAACGAAGTGGACGAAGTGGAGGAAGAGGAGGAAGTGGACAAAGTGGAGGAAGTGGACGAAGTGGAGGAAGTGGAGGAAGTGGACGAAGTGGACGAAGTGGAGGAAGTTAACGTAGTGGAAGAACTTGACGAAGTGGACGAAGTGGAGGAAGTGGAGGAAGTGGAGGAAGAGGAGGAAGTGGACAAAGTGGAGGAAGTGATGAAGTGGACGAAGTTGACGAAGTGGACGAAGTTACGAAGTGGAGTAAGTGCAGGAAGTGCAGGAAGTGGAGGAAGTGGACGAAGTGGACGACGTTGACAAAGTGGAGGAAGTTGACGAAGTGGAGGAAGTGGAGGAAGTGGAGGAAGTTGACGAAGTGGAGTAAGTCGAGGAAGTGGACGATGTTGACAAAGTGGAGGAAGTGGAGGAAGTTGACGAAGTGGACGACGTTGACAAAGTGGAGGAAGTTGACGAAGTGGAGGAAGTTAGGAAGTAATAGAAGTGAAGGAAGTGGAGGAAGTGGATGAAGTTGACGAAGTTGACGAAGTTGACGAAGTGCAGGAAGTGGAGGAAGTTGACGAAGTGGAGGAAGTGGAGGAAGTGGAGGAAGTGGACGAAATTGAGGAAGTGGAGGAAGTGCAGCAAGTGGAAGAAATGGACGAAGTGGACGAAGTTGATGAAATAACGAAGTGGACGAAGTGGAGGAAGTGGAGGAAGTTGACGAAGTGGAAGAAGTTGACGAAGTGGACGAAGTGGACAAAGTGGATGAAGTTGATGAAGTGGAGGACGTGGACGAAGTGGAGGAAGAGGAGGAAGTGGACGAAGTGGAGGAACTGGAGGAAGTGGACGAAGTTGACGACGTTGACGAAGTGGTGGAAGAGGAGGAAGTGGAGGAAGTGGACGAAGTGGAGGAAGTGGAGGAAGTGGACGAAGTGGACGACGTGGACGAAGTGGAGGAAGTGGAGGAAGTAGACGAAGGGGAAGAAGTAGACGAAGTGGAGGAAGTGGAGGAAGTGGAGGATGTAGAGGAAGTGGACGAAGTAGATGTAGTGGAGGAAGTGGAGGAAGTGGACGAAGTTGACGAAGTGGACGAAGTTCAAGAAATGGAAGAAGTGCACGAAGTGGAGGAAGTGGAGGAAGTGGAGGAAGTTGACGAAGTGGAGGAAGTGGAGGAAGTGGAGGAAGTCGAGGAAGTGAAGAAAGTGGAGAAAGTGGACGAAGTGGACGAAATGGAGGAAGTGGACGAAGAGGACGAAGTGGACGAAGTGGATGAAGTGGAGGAAGTGGAGGAAGTGGAGGAAGTGAAGGAAGTGGAGGAAGTGGAGGAAGTGGAGGAAGTAGACGAAGTGGAGGAAGCTGACGAAGTGGACGAAGTGGAGGAAGTTGACGAAGTGGAAGAAGTGGAGGAAGTGTACGAAGTGGAGGAGGTGGAGGAAGTGCACGAAGTGGACGAAGTGGCTGACGTTGACAAAGTGGAGGAAGTTGACGAAGTGGAGAAAGTGGAGGAAGTGGACGAAGTGGACGAAGAGGACGAAGTGGACGAAGTGGATGAAGTGGAGGAAGTCGAGGAAGGCGAGGAAGTGAAGGAAGTGGAGGAAGTGGACGAAATGGAGGAAGTGGAGGAAGTGGACGAAGTGGAGGAAGTGGAGGAAGTGAAGGAAGTGGAGGAAGTGGAAGAAGTGCACGAAGTGGACGAAGTGGACGACGTTGACAAAGTGGAGGAAGTTGACGAAGTGGAGGAAGTGGAGGAAGTGGAAGAAGTGCACGAAGTGGAGGAAGTGGAGGAAGTGGACGAAGTGGATGAAGTGGAGGAAGTGGAGGAAGTCGAGGAAGTGAAGAAGAGGAGGAAGTGGACGAAATGGACGAAGTGGAGGAAGTGGACGAAGTGGACGAAGTGGACGAAGTGGATGAAGTGGAGGAAGTGGAGGAAGTCGAGGAAGTGAGGAAGTGGAGGAAGTGGATGAAATGGAGGAAGTGGAGGAAGTGGATGAAGTGGAGGAAGCTGACGAAGTGGAGGAAGTGGAGGAAGTTGACGAAGTGGAGGAAGTCGTGGAAGTGGAGGAAGTGGAGGAAGTGGACGAAGTGGAAGAAGTTGATGAAGTGGAGGAAGTGGAGGAAGTGGAGGAAGTGGAGGAAGTGGAGGAAGTGGACGAAGTGGAGGAAGTGGAGGAAGTGGAGGAAGTGGACGAAGTGGATGAAGTTGACAAAGTGGAGGAAGTGGAGGAAGTGGAGGAAGTGGAGGAAGTGGAGAAGTGGAGGAAGCTGACGAAGTGGAGGAAGTGGAGGAAGTTGACGAAGTGGAGGAAGTCGGGAAGTGGAGGAAGTGGAGGAAGTGGACGAAGTGAAGAAGTGGATGAAGTGGAGGAAGTGGAGGAAGTGGACGAAGTTGACGAAGTGGACGAAGTTGAGGAAGTGGAAGAAGTGGACGAAGTGGACGAAGTGGAGGAAGTGGAGGAAGTGCACGAAGTGGACGAAGTGGCGAAGTGGACGAAGTGGAGAAGTGGAGGAAGTCGAGGAAGTGAAGGAAGTGGAAGAAGTGGACGAAATGGAAGAAGTGGAGGAAGTGGAGGAAGTGGACGAAGTGGAGGAAGTGGAGGAAGTGGAGGAAGTGGAGGAAGTTGACGAAGTGGAGGAAGTGGAAGAAGTGGACGAAGTGGAGGAAGTGGAGGAAGTGGAGGAAGTTGACGAAGTGGAGGAAGTGGAGGAAGTGGAGGAACTGGAGGAAGTGGACGAAGTGAAGAAGTTGAGAAGTGGAGGAAGTGGAGGAAGTGCACGAAGTGGACGGAGTTGACGAAGTGGAGGAAGTGACGAAGTGGAGGAAGAGGACGAAGTGGAGGAAGTGGACGAAGTGGACGAGTTGACGAAGTGGAGGAAGTTGACGAAGTGGAGGAAGTGGACGAAGTGGATGAAGTGGACGAAGTGGACGAAGTGAAGGAAGTGGAGGAAGTGGACGCAGTGAAGGAAGTGGAGGAAGTGAAGGAAGTGGAGGAAGTGGAAGAAGTGGAGGAAGTTGACGACGTTGACGAAGTGGACGAAGTTGACGAAGTGGACGAAGTAGAGGAAGTGGAGGAAGTGGATGAAGTGGAGGAAGTGGAGGAAGTCGACGAAGTGGAGGAAGTAGGCGAAGTGGAGGAAGTGGAGGAAGTGGAGGAAGTGGACGAAGTGACGAAGTGGACGAAGTTGAGGAAGTGGAAGAAGTGCACGAAGTGGAAGAAGTGGAGGAAGTGCACGGAAGTTGACGAAGTGGAGGAAGTTGACGAAGTGGAGGAAGTGCACGAAGTGGAGGAAGTGGACGAAGTGGATGAAGTGGAGGAAATGGAGGAAGTGGAGGAAGTCGAGGAAGTGAAGGAAGTGGAGGAAGTGGACGAATTGGAGGAAGTGGAGGAAGTTGACGAAGTGGAAGAAGTTGACGAAGTGGACGAAGTTGACGAAGTGACGAAGTGGAGGAAGTGGACGAAGTGGACAAAGTGGAGGAAGTGGAGGAAGTGGACAAAGTGGAGGAAGTGGAGGAAGTCGACGAAGTGGAGGAAGTGGACGAAGTGGACGAAGTGGAGGAAGTGGAGGAAGTGGAGGAAGTGACGAAGTGGACGACGTCGACAAAGTGGAGAAAGTTGACGAAGTGGAGGAAGTGGAGGAAGTGACGAAGTGGATGAAGTGGACGAAGTGGATGAAGTGGACGAAGTGGACGAAGTGGATGAAGTGGAGGAAGTGAGGAAGTCGAGGAAGTGAAGGAAGTGGAGGAATTGGACGAAGTGGAGGAAGTGGAGGAAGTGGAGGAAGTGGAGGAAGTGGAAGAAGTTGACGAAGTGGACGAAGTTGACGAAGTGGACGAAGTGGACGAAGTGGAGGAAGTGGACGAAGTGCATGAAGTGGACGAAGTGGAGGAAGTGGAGGAAGTGGAGGAAGTGGAGGAAGTTGACGAAGTGGAAGAACTTGACAAAGTGGACGAAGTGGAGGAAGTGGACGAAGTGGACGAAGTGGAGGAAGTGGACAAAGTGGAGAAGTGAACGAAGTCGACGAAGTGGAGGAAGTGGACGAAGTGGAGGAAGTGGAGGAAGTGGACGAAGTGGAGGAAGTGACGAAGTGGAAGAAGTTGACGAAGTGGACGAAGTGGAGGAAGTCGAGGAAGTGGAGGAAGTGGAGGAAGTTGACAAAGTGGAGGAAGTGATGAAGTGGACGAAGTTACGAAGTGGACGAAGTTGACGAAGAGGAGAAGTGGAGGAAGTGCAAGAAGTGGAGAAAGTGGACGAAGTGGACGACGTTGACAAAGTGGAGGAAGTGGACGAAGTGGAGGAAGTGGAGGAAGTGGAGGAAGTTGACGAAGTGGAGGAAGTCGAGGAAGTGGACGAAGTTGACGAAGTGGAGGAAGTGGAGGAAGTTGACGAAGTGGACGACGTTGACAAAGTGGAGGAAGTTGACGAAGTGGAGGAAGTGTAGGAAGTGAAGAAGTGAAGGAAGTGGAGGAAGTGGATGAAGTTGACGAAGTTGACGAAGTTGACGAAGTGCAGGAAGTGGAGGAAGTTGACGAAGTGGAGGAAGTGGACGAAGTTGAGGAAGTGGAGGAAGTGCAGCAAGTGGAAGAAGTGGACGAAGTGGACGAAGTTGATGAACTGACGAAGTGGACGAAGTGGAGGAAGTGGAGGAAGTGGAGGAAGTGACGAAGTGGAAGAAGTGGACGAAGTGGACGAAGTTGAGAAGTTGAGAAGTGGAGGAAGTGGACGAAGTGGAGGAAGAGGAGGAAGTGGACGAAGTGGAGGAAGTGGACGAAGTGGAGGAAGTGGAGGAAGTGGACGAAGTTGACGAAGTGGACAAAGTGGAGGAAGAGGAGGAAGTGGAGGAAGTGGACGAAGTGGAGGAAGTGGAGGAAGTGGACGAAGTGGACGAAGTGGACGAAGTGGACGAAGTGGAGGAAGTTGACGAAGTGGAGGAAGTGAAGGAAGTGGAGGAAGTGGACGAAGTGGACGAAGTGGACGAAGTGGAGGAAGTGGAGGAAGTGGAGAAGTGAAGGAAGTGGAGGACGTGGACGAAGTGGAGGAAGTGGAGGAAGTGAAGGAAGTGGAGGAAGTGGAGGAAGTGGACGAAGTTGACGAAGTGGACGAAGTGGACGAAGTGGAGGAAGTGGAGGAAGTGGACGAAGTGGACGAAGTGGAGGAAGTGGAGGAAATGACGAAGGGAAGAAGTGACGAAGTGGAGGAAGTGGAGGAAGTGGAGGAAGTGGAGGAAGTGGAGGAAGTGGAGGAAGTGGACGAAGTGAAGGAAGTGGAGGACGTGGACGAAGTGAAGGAAGTCGAGGAAGTGGAGGAAGTGGAGGAAGTGGAGCAAGTGGAGGAAGTGGACGAAGTTGACGAAGTGGACGAAGTGGACGAAGTGGAGGAAATGGAGGAAGTGGACGAAGTGGACGAAGTGGAGGAAGTGGAGGAAATAGACGAAGTGGAGGAAGTGACGAAGTGGAGGAAGTGGAGGAACTGGACGAAGTGGAGGAAGTGGAGGAAGTGGAGGAAGTGGACGAAGTTGACGAAGTGGAGGAAGTGGACGAAGTGGACGAAGTTGACGAAGTGGAGGAAGTTGACGAAGTGGAGGAAGTGGAGGAAGTGGACGAAGTGGAGGAAGTCGAGAAGTGGAGGAAGTGGAGGAAGTGGACGAAGTGAAGAAGTGGAGGAAGTGGAGGAAGTGGAGGAAGTGGACGAAGTGGACGAAGTGGACGAAGTTGACGAAGTGGAGGAAGTTGACGAAGTGGAGGAAGTGGACGAAGTGGACGAAGTGGACGAAGTGGACGAAGTGGAGGAAGTTGACGAAGTGGAGGAAGTGGAGGAAGTGGAGGAAGTGGAGGAAGTGGACGAAGTGGACGAAGTGGACGAAGTGGACGAAGTGGAGGAAGTGGAGGAAGTGGAGGAAGTGGAGGAAGTCGAGGAAGTGGACGAAGTGGAGGAAGTGGACGAATGGAGGAAGTGGAGGAAGTGGAGGAAGTGGAGGAAGTGGACGAAGTGGACGAAGTGGACGAAGTGGACGAAGTGGAGGAAGTGGAGGAAGTGGAGGAAGTGGAGGAAGTGACGAAGTGGAGGAAGTGGACGAAGTGGAGGAAGTGGAGGAAGTGGAGGAAGTGGACGAAGTGAAGAAGTTGACGAAGTGGAGGAAGTGACGAAGTGGACGAAGTGGACGAAGTTGACGAAGTGGAGGAAGTTGACGAAGTGGAGGAAGTGGACGAAGTGGATGAAGTGGACGAAGTGGACGAAGTGGAGGAAGTGGAGGAAGTGGACGAAGTGAAGGAAGTGGAGGAAGTGAAGGAAGTGGAGGAAGTGGAAGAAGTGGAGGAAGTGGACGAAGTTGACGAAGTGGACGAAGTTGACGAAGTGGACGAAGTGGAGGAAGTGGAGGAAGTGGATAAAGTGGAGGAAGTGGAGGAAGTGACGAAGTGGAGGAAGTAGGCGAAGTGGAGGAAGTGGATGAAGTGGAGGAAGTGGACGAAGTTGACGAAGTGGACGAAGTGCAGGAAGTGGAAGAAGTGCACGAAGTGGACGAAGTGGAAGAAGTGGAGGAAGTGGACGGAGTTGACGAAGTGGAGGAAGTTGACGAAGTGGAGGAAGTGGAGGAAGTGGACGAAGTGGAGGAAGTGGACGAAGTGGATGAAGTGGAGAAGTGGAGGAAGTCGAGGAAGTCGAGGAAGTGGAGGAAGTGGAGGAAGTGGACGAAGTGGAGGAAGTGGAGGAAGTTGACGAAGTGGAAGAAGTTGACGAAGTGGACGAAGTTGACGAAGTGGAGGAAGTGGACGAAGTGGAGGAAGTGCACGAAGTGGACGGCGTCGACAAAGTGGAGGAAGTTGACGAAGTGGATGAAGTGGAGGAAGTGGAGGAAGTGCACGAAGTGGAGGAAATGGAGGAAGTCGATAAAGTGGAGGAAGTGGAGGAAATCGAAGTAGTGGAGGAAGTAGGTGAAGTGGAGGAAGTGGAGGAAGTGGAGGAAGTGGACGAAGTTGACAAAGTGGACGAAGTTGAGGAAGTGGAAGAAGTGGACGAAGTGGACGAAGTGGAAGAAGTGGAGGAAGGGACGGAGTTGACAAAGTGGAGGAAGTTGACGAAGTGGAGGAAGTGCACGAAGTGGAGGAAGTGGACGAAGTGGATGAAGTGGAGGAAATCGAGGAAGTGGAGGAAGTCGAGGAAGTGAGGAAGTGGAGGAAGTGGACGAAGTGGAGGAAGTGGAGGAAGTTGACGAAGTGGAAGAAGTTGACGAAGTGGACGAAGTTGACGAAGTTGACGAAGTGGAGGAAGTGGACGAAGTGGACAAAGTGGAGGAAATGGAGGAAGTGGACGAAGTGGAGGAAGTAGAGGAAATCGACGAAGTGGAGGAAGTGGACGAAGTGGAGGTAGTGGAGGAAGTGGAGGAAGTGCACGAAGTGGACGACGTCGACAAAGTGGAGAAAGTTGACGAAGTGGAGGAAGTGGAGGAAGTGCACGAAGTGGATGAAGTGGATGAAGTGGACGAAGTGGAGAAGTGGAGGAAGTTGAGGAAGTCGAGGAAGTGAAGGAAGTGGAGGAAGTGGACGAAGTGGAGGAAGTGGAGGAAGTGGAGGAAGTTGACGAAGTGGAAGAAGTTGACGAAGTGGACGAAGTTGACGAAGTGGACGAAGTGGACGAAGTGCACGAAGTTGACGAAGTGGAGGAAGTGGGGAACTGGAGGAAGTGGAGGAGATTGACGAAGTGGAGGAAGTGGAGGAAGTGGACGAAGTGGAGAAAGTGAACGAAGTCGACGAAGTGGAGGAAGTGGAGGAAGTGGAGGAAGTGGAGGAAGTGGAGGAAGTTGACGAAGTGGAAGAAGTTGACGAAGTGGACGAAGTGGAGGAAGTGGAGGAAGTGGAGGAAGTGGAGGAAGTGGACGAAGTGGAGGAAGTGATGAAGTGGACGAAGTTGACGAAGTGGACGAAGTGACGAAGTGGAGGAAGTGGAGGAAGTGGACGAAGTTGACGAAGTGGACGAAGTGGACGAAGTGGAGGAAATGGAGGAAGTGGACGAAGTGGACGAAGTGGAGGAAGTGGAGGAAAGTAGACGAAGTGGAAGAAGTGACGAAGTGGAGGAAGTGGAGGAAGTGGAGGAAGTGAGGAAGTGGACGAAGTAGATGAAGTGGAGGAAGTGGAGGAAGTGGACGAAGTTGACGAAGTGGACGAAGTTGAAGAAATGGAAGAAGTGGACGAAGTGGAGGAAGTGGAGGAAGTGGAGGAAGTTGACGAAGTGGAGGAAGTGGAGGACGTGGAGGAAGTCGAGGAAGTGAAGGAAGTGGAGGAAGTGGACGAAGTGGAGGAAGTGGAGGAAGTTGACGAAGTGGAAGAAGTTGACGAAGTGGACGAAGTTGACGAAGTTGACGAAGTGGAGGAAGTGGACGAAGTGGACAAAGTGGAGGAAATGGAGGAAGTGGACAAAGTGGAGGAAGTAGAGGAAATCGACGAAGTGGAGGAAGTGGACGAAGTGGAGGAAGTGGAGGAAGTGGAGGAAGTGCACGAAGTGGACGGAGTCGACGAAGTGGAGAAAGTTGACGAAGTGGAGGAAGTGGAGGAAGTGCACGAAGTGGATGAAGTGGATGAAGTGGACGAAGTGGATGAAGTGGAGGAAGTTGAGGAAGTCGAGGAAGTGAAGGAAGTGAGGAATTGGACGAAGTGGAGGAAGTGGAGGAAGTGGAGGAAGTTGACGAAGTGGAAGAAGTTGACGAAGTGGACGAAGTTGACGAAGTGGACGAAGTGGACGAAGTGCACGAAGTTGACGAAGTGGAGGAAGTGGAGGAAGTGGAGGAAGTGGAGGAGATTGACGAAGTGGAGGGAGAGGAGGAAGTGGACAAAGTGGAGAAAGTGGACGAAGTGGACGAAGTGGAGGAAGTGGAGGAAGTGGAGGAAGTGGAGGAAGTGGAGGAAGTTGACGAAGTGGAAGAAGTTGACGAAGTGGACGAAGTGGAGGAAGTCGAGGAAGTGGAGGAAGAGGAGGAAGTGGACGAAAGTGGAGGAAGTGATGAAGTGGACGAAGTGACGAAGTGGACGAAGTTGACGAAGTGGAGGAAGTGGAGGAAGTGGACGACGTTGACGAAGTGGACGAAGTGGACGAAGTGGACGGAAATGGAGGAAGTGGACGAAGTGGACAAAGTGGAGGAAGTGGAGGAAATAGACGAAGGGGAAGAAGTAGACGAAGTGGAGGAAGTGGAGGAAGTGGAGGAAGTAGAGGAAGTGGACGAAGTAGATGTAGTGGAGGAAGTGGAGGAAGTGGACGAAGTTGACGAAGTGGACGAAGTTGAAGAAATGGAAGAAGTACACGAA
The DNA here is from genome assembly GCA_027742785.1 of Vigna reflexopilosa. Taxonomy (NCBI): domain Eukaryota; kingdom Viridiplantae; phylum Streptophyta; class Magnoliopsida; order Fabales; family Fabaceae; genus Vigna; species Vigna reflexopilosa. The sequence goes on along the minus strand of JAFNIE010000067.1, from coordinate 44,702 downwards.
GTGGAGGAAGTGGAGGAAGTGGAGGAAGTTGACGAAGTGGAGGAAGTGGAGGACGTGGAGGAAGTCGAGGAAGTGAAGAAAGTGGAGAAAGTGGACGAAGTGGACGAAGTGGAGGAAGTGGACGAACTGGATGAAGTGGAGGACGTGGAGGAAGTCGAGGAAGTGAAGGAAGTGGAGGAAGTGGAGGAAGTGGAGGAAGTAGACGAAGTGGAGGAAGTGACGAAGTGGACGAAGTGGAGGAAGTTGACGAAGTGGAAGAAGTGGAGGAAGTGTACGAAGTAGAGGAGGTGGAGGAAGTGCACGAAGTGGACGAAGTGGCGACGTTGACAAAGTGGAGGAAGTTGACGAAGTGGAGGAAGTGGACGAAGTGGACGAAGTGGACGAAGAGGACGAAGTGGACGAAGTGGACGAAGTGGAGGAAGTGGAGGAAGTCGAGGAAGTCGAGGAATTCGAGGAAGTGAAGGAAGTGGAGGAAGTGGACGAAATGGAGGAAGTGGAGGAAGTGGACGAAGTGGAGGAAGTGGAGGAAGTTGACGAAGTGGAGGAAGTCGAGGAAGTGGAAGAAGTGGACGAAGTGGAGGAAGTGGAGGAAGTGGACGAAGTGGATGAAGTGGAGGAAGTGGAGGAAGTCGAGGAAGTGAAGAAGAGGAGGAAGTGGACGAAATGGACGAAATGGAGGAAGTGGACGAAGAGGACGAAGTGGACGAACTGGATGAAGTGGAGGACGTGGAGGAAGTGAAGGAAGTGGAGGAAGTGGATGAAATGGAGGAAGTGGAGGAAGTGGACGAAGTGGAGGAAGTGACGAAGTGGACGAAGTGGAGGAAGTTGACGAAGTGGAAGAATTGAGGAAGTGGAGGAAGTGGACGAAGTGGACGAAGTTGACGAAGTGACGAAGTTGAGGAAGTGGAAGAAGTGCACGAAGTGGACGAAGTGGAGGAAGTGGAGGAAGTGCACGAAGTGGCTGACGTGGACGAAGTGGATGAAGTGGAGGAAGTCGAGGAAGTGAAGGAAGTGGAGGAAGTGGACGAAATGGAGGAAGTGAAGGAAGTGGACGAAGTGGACGAAGTGGACGAAGTGGAGGAAGTGGAGGAAGTGGAGGAAGTTGACGAAGTGGAGGAAGTGGAAGAAGTGCACGAAGTGGACGACGTTGACAAAGTGGAGGAAGTTGACAAAGTGGAGGAAGTGGAGGAAGTGGAGGAAGTGGACGAAGTGAAGGAAGTGGAGGAAGTGGAAGAAGTGGAGGAAGTGGACGACGTTGACGAAGTGGACGAAGTTGACGAAGTGGACGAAGTGGAGGAAATGGAGGAAGTGGATAAAGTGTAGGAAGTGGAGGAAATCGACGTAGTGGAGGAAGTAGGCGAAGTGGAGGAAGTGGAGGTAGTGGACGAAGTTGACAAAGTGGACGAAGTTCAGGAAGTGGACGAAGTGGAAGAAGTGGAGGAAGTGCACGGCGTTGACAAAGTGGAGGAAGTTGACGAAGTGGAGGAAGTGCACGAAGTGGAGGAAGTGGACGAAGTGGATGAAGTGGATGAAGTGGAGGAAGTCGAGGAAGTCGAGGAAGTCGAGGAAGTGACGGAAGTGGAGGAAGTGGACGAATTGGAGGAAGTGGAGGAAGTTGACGAGGTGGAAGAAGTTGACGAAGTGGACAAAGTTGACGAAGTGGAGGAAGTGGACGAAGTGGAGGAAATGGAGGAAGTGGACAAAGTGGAGGAAGTGGAGGAAGTCGACGAAGTGGAGGAAGTGGAGGAAGTGGAGGAAGTGGAGGAAGTGGACGAAGTGCACGAAGTGGACGGCGTCGACAAAGTGGAGGAAGTTGACGAAGTGGAGGAAGTGGAGGAAGTGGAGGAAGTGCACGAAGTGGATGAAGTGGATGAAGTGGACGAAGTGGATAAAGTGGAGGAAGTTGAGGAAGTCGAGGAAGTGAGGAAGTGGAGGAATTGGACGAAGTGGAGGAAGTGGAGGAAGTTGACGAAGTGGAAGAAGTTGACGAAGTGGACGAAGTGGACGAAGAGGACGAATTGGACGAAGTGGACGAAGTCGAGGAAGTGGAGGAAGTGGAGGAAGTCGAGGAAGTCGAGGAAGTGAAGGAAGTGGAGGAAGTGGACGAAGTGGAGGAAGTGGAGGAAGTGGAGGAAGTGGACGAAGTGGAGGAAGTGGAGGAAGTGGAGGAAGTTGACGAAGTGGAGGATGTCGAGGAAGTGGAAGAAGTGCACGAAGTGGAGGATGTGGAGGAAGTGGACGAAGTGGATGAAGTGGAGGACGTGGAGGAAGTCGAGGAAGTGAAGAAAGAGGAGGAAGTGGACGAAATGGACGAAATGGAGGAAGTGGACGAAGAGGACGAAGTGGACGAAGTGGACGAACTGGATGAAGTGGAGGACGTGGAGGAAGTGAAGGAAGTGGAGGAAGTGGATGAAATGGAGGAAGTGGAGGAAGTGGACGAAGTGGAGGAAGCTGACGAAGTGGACGAAGTGGAGGAAGTTGACGAATTGGAAGAATCTGAGGAAGTGGAGGAAGTGGACGAAGTTGACGAACTAGACGAAGTTCAGGAAGTGGAAGAAGTGCACGAAGTGGACGAAGTGGAGGAAGTGGAGGAAGTGCACGAAGTGGCTGACGTGGACGAAGTGGATGAAGTGGAGGAAGTCGAGGAAGTGAAGGAAGTGGAGGAAGTGGACGAAATGGAGGAAGTGAAGGAAGTGGACGAAGTGGACGAAGTGGACGAAGTGGAGGAAGTGGAGGAAGTGGAGGAAGTTGACGAAGTGGAGGAAGTGGAAGAAGTGCACGAAGTGGACGACGTTGACAAAGTGGAGGAAGTTGACAAAGTGGAGGAAGTGGAGGAAGTGGAGGAAGTGGACGAAGTGAAGGAAGTGGAGGAAGTGGAAGAAGTGGAGGAAGTGGACGACGTTGACGAAGTGGTCGAAGTTGACGAAGTGGACGAAGTGGAGGAAATGGAGGAAGTGGATAAAGTGGAGGAAGTGGAGGAAATCGACGTAGTGGAGGAAGTAGGCGAAGTGGAGGAAGTGGAGGTAGTGGACGAAGTTGACAAAGTGGACGAAGTTCAGGAAGTGGAAGAAGTGCACGAAGTGGACGAAGTGGACGAAGTGGAAGAAGTGGAGGAAGTGCACGGCGTTGACAAAGTGGAGGAAGTTGACGAAGTGGAGGAAGTGCACGAAGTGGAGGAAGTGGACGAAGTGGATGAAGTGGATGAAGTGGAGGAAGTCGAGGAAGTCGAGGAAGTCGAGGAAGTGACGGAAGTGGAGGAAGTGGACGAATTGGAGGAAGTGGAGGAAGTTGACGAGGTGGAAGAAGTTGACGAAGTGGACAAAGTTGACGAAGTGGAGGAAGTGGACGAAGTGGAGGAAATGGAGGAAGTGGACAAAGTGGAGGAAGTGGAGGAAATCGACGAAGTGGAGGAAGTGGAGGAAGTGGAGGTAGTGGAGGAAGTGGACGAAGTGCACGAAGTGGACGGCGTCGACAAAGTGGAGGAAGTTGACGAAGTGGAGGAAGTGGAGGAAGTGGAGGAAGTGCACGAAGTGGAGGAAGTGGACGAAGTGGATGAAGTGGACGAAGTGGAGAAAGTGGAGGAAGTTGACGAAGTGGAGAAGTTGACGAAGTGGACGAAGTGGACGAAGTGGACGAAGTGGACGAAGTGGACGAAGTTGACGAAGTGGAGGAAGTGGAGGAAGTGGAGGAAGTGGAGGAAGTTGACGAAGTGGAAGAAGTTGACGAAGTGGACGAAGTGGACGAAGTGGAGGAAGTGGAGGAAGTGGACGAAGTGGAGGAAGTGGACGAAGTGGACGAAGTGGAGGAAGTGGACGAAGTGGAGGAAGTGGAGGAAGTTGACGAAGTGGAAGAAGTTGACGAAGTGGACGAAGTGGAGGAAGTCGAGGAAGTGGAGGAAGTGGAGGAAGTGGACGAAGTGGAGGAAGTGATGAAGTGGACGAAGTGACGAAGTGGAGGAAGTGCAGGAAGTGGAGGAAGTGGAGAAAGTGGACGAAGTGGACGAATTGACAAAGTGGAGGAAGTTGACGAAGTGGAGGAAGTGGAGGAAGTTGACGAAGTGGAGGAAGTCGAGGAAGTGGACGAAGTGGACGAAGTGGAGGAAGTGGAGGAAGTTGACGAAGTGGACGAAGTTGACAAAGTGGAGGAAGTTGACGAAGTGGAGGAAGTGACAAGTAAGGAAGTGGAGGAAGTGGAGGAAGTGGACGAAGTTGACGAAGTTGACGAAGTGGACGAAGTGCAGGAAGTGGAGGAAGTTGACGAAGTGGAGGAAGTGGAGGAAGTGGACGAAGTTGAGGAAGTGGAGGAAGTGGAGAAGTGGAGAAATGGACGAAGTGGACGAAGTGAATGAAAGTAACGAAGTGGACGAAGTGGAGGAAGTGGAGGAAGTGGAGGAAGTTGACGAAGTGGAAGAAGTTGACGAAGTGGACGAAGTGGACGAAGTTGATGAAGTGGAGGAAGTGGAGGAAGTGGACGAAGTGGAGGAAGAGGAGGAAGTGGACGAAGTGGAGGAAGTGGACGAAGTTGACGACGTGACAAAGTGGAGGAAGTGGAGGAAGTGGACGAAGTGACGAAGTGGAGGAAGTGGAGGAAGTAGACGAAGTGGACGACGTGGACGAAGTGGAGGAAGTTGACGAAGTGGAGGAAGTGAAGGAAGTGGAGGAAGTGGACGAAGTGGACGAAGTGGACGAAGTGGACGAAGTGGAGGAAGTGGAGAAGTGAAGGAAGTGGAGGAAGTGGAGCGAAGTGGAGGAAGTGGAGGAAGTGAAGGAAGTGGAGGAAGTGGAGGAAGTGGACGAAGTGGACGAAGTGGACGAAGTGGACGAAGTGGACGGAAGTGGAGGAAGTGGACGAAGTGGACGAAGTGGAGGAAGTGGAGGAAGTAGACGAAGTGGAGAAGTGGACGAAGTGGAGGAAGTGGAGGAAGTGGAGGAAGTGGACGAAGTAGATGAAGTGGAGGAAGTGGACGAAGTGAAGAAGTGGAGAAGTGACGAAGTGGAGGAAGTGGAGGAAGTGGAGGAAGTGGACGAAGTGGAGGAAGTGGAGGAAGTGGACGAAGTGGAGGAAGTGGACGAAGTGGACGAAGTGGAGGAAGTGGACGAAGTGGATGAACTGGATGAAGTGGAGGAAGTGGAGGAAGTCGAGGAAGTGGAGGAAGTGGAGGAAGTGGAGGAAGTAGACGAAGTGGAGGAAGCTGACGAAGTGGACGAAGTGGAGGAAGTTGACGAAGTGGAAGAAGTGGAGGAAGTGGAGGAAGTGGAGGAAGTGGACGAAGTGGACGAAGTGGACGAAGTTGACAAGTGGAGGAAGTTGACGAAGTGGAGGAAGTGGAGGAAGTGGACGAAGTGGACGAAGTGGACGAAGTGGACGAAGTGGACGAAGTGGAGGAAGTGGAGGAAGTGGAGGAAGTGAAGGAAGTGGAGGAAGTGCACGAAGTGGAGGAAGTGGAGGAAGTGGACGAAGTGGAGGAAGTGGAGGAAGTGGACGAAGTGGAGGAAGTGGAAGAAGTGCACGAAGTGGACGAAGTGGACGAAGTTGACAAAGTGAAGGAAGTTGACGAAGTGGAGGAAGTGGAGGAAGTGGAGGAAGTGGACGAAGTGGACGAAGTGGAGGAAGTGGAGGAAGTGGACGAAGTGGATGAAGTGGAGGAAGTGGAGGAAGTCGAGGAAGTGAGAAGTGGAGGAAGTGGACGAAGTGGAGGAAGTGGACGAAGTGGACGAAGTGGACGAAGTGGATGAAGTGGAGGAAGTGGAGGAAGTCGAGGAAGTGAAGGAAGTGGAGGAAGTGGAGAAGTGGAGGAAGTGGACGAAGTGGACGAAGTGGAGGAAGTGGACGAAGTGGACGAAGTGGAGGAAGTGGACGAATTGGAAGAAGTGGAGGAAGTGGAGGAAGTGGACGAAGTTGACGAAGTGGACGAAGTTCAGGAAGTGGACGAAGTGGAGGAAGTGGAGGAAGTGACGAAGTGGACGAAGTTGACGAAGTGGAGGAAGTTGACGAAGTGGAGGAAGTGGACGAAGTGGACGAAGTGGACGAAGTGGACGAAGTGGACGAAGTGGACGAAGTGGAGGAAGTGGAGGAAGTGGAGGAAGTGGAGGAAGTGGAGGAAGTGGACGAAGTGGAGGAAGTGGAGGAAGTAGACGAAGTGGACGAAGTGGAGGAAGTGGAGGAAGTGGAGGAAGTTGACGAAGTGGAGGAAGTGGAAGAAGTGCACGAAGTGGACGAAGTTGACAAAGTGGAGGAAGTGGAGGAAGTGGACGAAGTGAGGAAGTGGAGGAAGTGGACGAAGTGGAGGAAGTGAGGAAGTGACGAAGTGGAGGAAGTGGAGGAAGTGGAGGAAGTGGACGACGTTGACGAAGTGGACGAAGTGGACGAAGTGGAGGAAATGGAGGAAGTGGACGAAGTGGACGAAGTGGAGGAAGTGGAGGAAGTAGACGAAGTGGAGGAAGTAGACGAAGTGGAGGAAGTGGAGGAAGTGGACGAAGTAGAGCAGAGCACGAAGTGGACGACGTTGACAAGTGGAGGAAGTGGACGAAGTGGAGGAAGTTGACGAAGTGGAGGAAGTCGAGGAAGTGGAGGAAGTGGAGGAAGTGGACGAAGTGAAGAAGTTGATGAAGTGGAGGAAGTGGAGGAAGTGCACGAAGTGGACGACGTTGACAAAGTGGAGGAAGTTGACGAAGTGGAGGAAGTGCACGAAGTGGACGAAGTGGACGAACGTTGACAAAGTGGAGGAAGTGGACGAAGTGGAGGAAGTGGAGGAAGTGGAGGAAGTGGAGGAAGTGGATGAAGAGTGTAACATCCGAAAAATTACCCAAAATTAAAAAAAAAAATTTCAAAACTTAAATGTTGTAATAATACATAACATCCCGAACATCAACTAAAATCTATACATCAGTTTAAGCTCAGACGTAACTGCAAAGATAACATTGAATCCTTCTAATTCGATCTTCCATCTCTTCCTTCATTTGCACAGGATCACGTGACAATCCTTCAACTGCTCCCGTATAACATCACACATTATACGATCATCGCATTCACATGCACAAACAAGCAAAGTAAGGGTGAGCTAACCTGAAACACATCATTTATAAAACTTGCATAGTTATTTCAACACAAATATCATATGATAATTAAATCAGACATCCTCAAACCAACGTACCACAATTCCTGTTGGACACTCATCCCATAGTACCTAATAATCAATCCAGTACACAATAGACTCTCATCCGGATGATACATTGATGAGCAAATCAATGGAAGGTGCCCCACTTGTGATTTCATTCTTAGTCCCCTCAATATATCCACAATCAACCACAGATCAAGACATCCTACTACAGTGCCCTCAACCTCAATACATACCCAGATATCATATCATTACTGAATCAAACGATAAATCAACGAACTTATATTACATCGGATACTGTTTATACGAACATTAAGATTGATCACTTAAGCTCGAAACTAAACATCAACGCTATTATACCGAATACCATTAGGTCGAATACCAAAAGATCAAACGCTGATTAAGATCAAGTAATTAGACTTCACGTTAAGACAGCGTACTCTACTAGAACAATTACTATTATTTCGAACACTATTCGAACGATTGCTCAAAGATCAAATCTCGCACACCACAGATTAAGTACCCTTCAGACGAACACTTAATTGATCACTTTACTGGATTTAATTCTATCTGAGGGTAACCTCATCGAGACCGGATGTTCCCTACGTACAACCACTAATTATTAATGATCCTTACCTGAGACAAGCATCATCCGACCCGAGCATTACCTATGAATGATCACTTCCTGAATCATGCATCATCACAACTAATCACTATTTATTAATCGATTGTTACCTCAACGACTATCAAGGCTGGTCACTCCCTATAAATGATTACATCCTCAGAGCAACATCACCAATAAAGATCATTCCCTAAGAACCATCGCTACGAGACAGAACACTATAATAAAGCACGCTTGAGTCTGGGTTAAACGCCTAGAGTACTCTGCTGAACACCTCAGTACTGACCGAACGTAATCAAACTAAACCTCAGGTTACCAAATTAAGATCGGACGCTAGCTACCTCAGATCCACTAACATCAAGATCAACTGTTACCTAATAACACTCACTACCAGAAAATAAATAACACCAAGACCGAACGTCGTTAGTAAGAACGCTCGTTACTACCTATAGATCCAACAAGTTTTACTTCCCGTCTCTCTCTCGAAGTATTCCAAATCCAACTTTATCTGCACTACCATCTCTCCCGTATCCGTACGACTATCACAGTTAGAAGCCACAGCCACAACATGCAGATGAATAACCAGAATTATCACATTATAAACCCACTACATATACTATAACAATCCCCATGATAAATCGACTCACATGACTCTACAGACTAGTCTTTCATAAACTGATGTCGTTTACTTGTAATTCGTCGTCATAACCTGCTCTCAATAACAGGCGACCCGAGCCGTCATCCATCGCGACTTCAGACCTATCTCCCCGACTCCTCAAGGACTAACGAGTAAAAACATCGATACTACGCGTAACGATGCACTATACTCAACACGAGCCGAAGTCAGTGGGCGAGACATTCACCTCCTCGCGCAGAAGAAGGTGACACTCGAATCTCCGTCTCACGCGTGAGACTAGCAAACATGCTAAAAAGACCGACGAAGTTACAAGTAAATAACATAGTGTATGTACCACCTCCAACCGAATAAACGTGCTCAATCACGAAGTCATACATATTCTCAATAATATGTATAACTAGAATAAACGTGCTCAATCACGAAGTCATACATATTCTCAATAATATGTATAACTAAACCAATATTGGATCAAGGAAATAACCCACAATTCTCAATAATTGCTTCAAAATACTCCCACGGATTCATGCATTGCCGAACGTTATTTCCAACTCTGATACTGTCTGAACGAACGTTCTGAAATCAATCCTCATAAAAGGCCGAATGCTGCCGATAAACACCAAACCTAGTCGAGCTCCAAGGACGAACGCTAACAGACCAAGGACGAACGCTCACAAACCAAGGACGAACGTTCACAAATGAAGGACGAACGTTCACAAATCAAGGACGAACGCTCCCAAATCAAGGCCGAACGCTGCCAGAGCCAAGGACGAACGCTGACAAAGACAAGGACGAACGCTACTAAAACCGAGGACGAACGTCCAAGATCCACACCGAACACTTATAACCGAACGCTCACTTATACCAAAAACCGAACGTTCATTTATATCCAAAAGCCGAACGTTCACCTATACAAAAAACCGAACGCTCACTACTGAGCCGAACGCTAAGATCAGTTACTTAGTCCGATCGCTAAACCATTGGACGCCATCCTGCATTCCTCACTGTTTGGACGAGCGCATAAAGATCAAACATCCTCAAAGAACGAACGTTCGTTAATCCATAGTATGACCGAACGCTCATTACAACCTACGGACGTTCGTCTTGAGATCAAGGCCGAACGTTCAAGATTACTCCATCAAAATACTAAGTTACGAACGAACGCTCATAAATCACTGTTTAGATACCACTAGGACGAGCGTTCCATATATTATGACGAACGAACTCGGACGTTCGTGCAGGACCGAACGCTCAAACAATTTGGACGAACGTCCAATTTCACCAGAATTGGACGAACGTTCAGAAGTTGGTCGACCACTATCTGGTCGAGCACTGTTGGGACGAACGTCCAATTTTGACTCACCAAAATTTTACGTACGCTCATTCTGCAGAATTCTGCAGAATCACGCAGGTTCCAGAGAAAACCCAGAAACCCCCTATCTTCATCCCCTTCTTCCCAAATCCTACCCAGATTTGCAGCAAACACAAATATCTTAAAAATCAAAGAAATAAAACAAACTCCCCTTACCTCTTGAAGACTTCCTTTCAATTTTTGAGATTTATCTTCTCTCAAACGTGCAGCTCCAGATCTCCTTGCAACCTCAACAATTCTTCACTTCCTCTCCCAGATCTTGCTGCAAGGACTCCCCTCTCACCAGATGCTCAACCAGATCCTCCTCTCAGCCCTTCGGAAGTTGGTACAGCTTCCCATGGTTGCTCCTTGAACGGCTGGAAACGGAAGGGAGGAAGGGTTCCCTTCTTTTGGCTGCTCTCCCACATGGCTCTCTTTTATGCTTTTGATTCACAGCCACACGGCCCATGGCCATTCATTTCGGCAGCAAGCAATGTTTTGGAATGAAGTTTAAGAGAGAGAAAGAATGTATTTGGAAAATGAATGCTGGCTCTCCCTTTGCTAAGCTTCCAGAAGTGATAATGCACCTCCAATAAGTGCATCCTGATAGTCAAAGAGGTGGGTGACCACCATGTCCCCTCCATGTCCTCTCCATCCAAAATTTACGGGTCTTACATTCTCCCCAACAACAAAAATTTTCGTCCTCGAAAATTAAGCTTATCGGAACTAGTCGAGGTAAGTTTCTCTCATCTCATCCTCTAATCTCCAGGTAGGGTTGTGTAACATCCCAATAAAGGATAATTACCCTTAACCAGAATTGATCACATTTACAGAGTTAAACAGTGCAGTCTTAAAATTTACAGTAGCAGCTCAAAAATTTAAAACTGAACCAACATTACAGTGCAGCGTTCAGAATTCAACAAAATACAGAACCAGTTCAGTATTTACAACTCTGCAAAACTATATACAGAAATCCCAAAATACAGTACAGAAAATCTAAAACTGCTACGGAACTAGTCCCTACTGCTCCGATTTAACTTCAACTTCTACCAAGTTGGCATCCTCCAAATTTTCTTCTTCCAGCATTGATTCCAGGGGTGCCTCACCATCTGCTCACATCCACAACGGATGATCATTGCATTGACAAGACGGACATACAGAACAATAGACAACACAAGGAAATTGCAAGGGTAAGCTTAGGTAATTTAATTCAATACAATCAACATAACTTAACATATAAAAGCAGTCATACAGTTCATACAATATTAACCACATATCCACGCATACAGTAAATCATCCAAATTCTCATAATTAAAGACTGTCCGGACTGTATGATCCATGTATCTACAGGCGTTCCTGCACCCGGGTGATGTAGTAACTGGAACATCCATCAGCTGCCACCCGAGGTTAACCCTATCAGTCCAAAGTACTCAATAGGACTAGGGCCTCCTGCCATTCCCACGCATGACCTACTCCCCTCTACATGAGGATGAGCACTCACGGAATATCAGGATGAACAGCCATCAGCAGCTTTACCATGGTCATACTACACTACTTCTCATATTCACATTATAGAGACGTTCCTCCTTGGAACGCTCATTCACAATCCAATTCAATAGAGTTCATTCCAATTACCAATCGCACATAATAACCATTTCTCTTATTTCAGATTTTCATTCTGTGTCCCACTCTCTTAATTTAAATACAAGTTATTCTTTAATAGATCAAGGTGACTGTATTACATAGCACTGAAGCCTCGTTTCTGAACAAAAGAAACGAATCTTTATTCATTCACGGACGTTAAGAACACTTAAGAATTTAATTGAGATTGAGTAAAAAGATCTGATTAATACTTAGTATAATTCTAAGTATAATACTGGAGGTTGAATAAAAAGGATAAATATAATTTAGATATGTTTAAATACATACCCAGAATATGATAAAAATTCAGATACAACACTGCAATTGAAAGACCGAACGTTAATTAACAGTTTGGACGACCACCATATACGTTCGTTCACGAAGCAATGATCAGACGAGCGTTCGGTTACAAAACTGAACACTGCTTAGGACGAACGCCAGGTCAATGACCAAGCACCAAATAAGGACGAACGCGCATTTGAACGAACGTGCATTTGAACGAACGTTCGGTATCAGACCGAACGCTAACTAGGACGAACGCTCGATCTGAGACCGAGATCTCATTTTGGACGAACGCTCAATCTGAGACCGAGAGCTCATTTTGGACGAACGCTCAGTATAATACTAAGCGCTGCTTATGACGAACGCTGGTAAACAAAACCGAGCGTACTAATACTCTTCAATTTATTTTTAAATGGTTGGACACGCTAAGCTGAGCCGAACGCTCAAACCTAACTCTTCACAAGAAGACGCTCGTTCTCGATCAGAATCCTCTCCAAATGAAAGAATTCTTACTCTAAGTTATTTTCCAGTGAAACCGAACGGTATAAGACCGTTCGATGACGAGCGTACATCATCAATCAGAGAAGATCAGATTTCCAGATTTTTCATTTCCATTAACTTCAAAATTTTCATACGATTCATAACTTAGAATTTATCTTCCACATAAATCTCATACATTACAGAATTCATATTATCATCTCATAAATACAGAATCTTCCATTTTCCAGTTTCAAACATATCATTATCAACATACAGTTCAGATCAGTATCATTCCAAATTATGCAGAAATCAATCACATTACAACTCATACATCTCATACACTGCATAATTTCACACAACATTCCTGATATACATCTATTTCCAATTCTGCTCATTCACGCATATTCAAAATTCATATATTGCATACATTTCAGACATCCAGCACAATTCATTACTGTCATACAGATCAAACATATATTAAATTAAATTACTAAAGCTTCCCTTACCTGTTATTGTAGTGTACTTCAAAATGCTAGAGTTTCACTCGTTCTCTCACAGTTTCTATCCAGAATTTCACCCCACAATTTCCACTTAATCTAAGATACCAAAAATCATTAACAGATCAGACTTCTAATCATGCATGCAACCAGAATTTTGGTTCGCATGAACTAAATGGACAATTATGCAGAAACGAGAACTTACCAGTTCAGTTCTCAGTTCTGTTCAGATCCAATTGATGCTCACGGCGCAGGGAAAGTTTCTACTGGGTCTGAAATGAGATTAGAAAAGATGATGATGAGTTACTTCGGAGAGGAGATGAAAACGGTTTAGGGAGGTTGCAGAGAATTTGAGATTTAGGATTTTCAGAGAAGAAGCTGAAACATGCAAGAGGAAGAGGGAGAGTTTTCAGAATTATTTTTCTCTCTTCCCATGCAGAATTAACTCCCCAACCTCCATACGCCACTTGTCTTCCACTAGCATTCTCAGAATGCTCCAACCGTGCCACATGGCAGGCACATGCAGAGTGAAAGTGAGTGGAATTTGACGTGTCCAGGTGCATTCAGAGTGTGATCAGAGGGTTGATTAGTGTATTAATTATCAGGTTCTCACAGGTTGCCTGTTATACTATTCCAGATGACCGTAAATCGTTTAATAGTTCGTCCTCGATTCTTACTGGTTGCACTTCAAATGACAATTCCTTCCTGGCTTGCATACTCTCAACCTTAAACACTTACCTAAAATGATCTTCATGCTCTCGTGAAGGAGGAAACCAGAAACTTCTTTCAGGAAAACATCTAAGAAGTCATTCGCGACCACGAAGTTTACACTCCGAATTCTCCTTCGCCGCAAGATCTGAAACTTGAGTCGCTTCCATGGGTGATAACACTAAGAAGCAACTATCATTTTCCAGGAGGCCTTGCCTTAAAACACTGATCGACAGAGACATACCTTTGTCTTCATCGTTTGAAACCTTTCATCTTAGCCTATGATCAAACCTTTCTTCTGTGTGAACTACTAATCTTGAAACATCCAACCAAACTTGACTCTGAATAGTCCACTTGCTGATACAACTTGATCATCTCCTTCAAATTTTCCCCCTTAACTTATTAAGATCCTAACAACACTTCATTCTCTTTCAAATACCTCATGTCCTGCATTATCTAACTACCTCTCGAAATCTTCTCCTTCTACTTCCTTTCTTGATACTTATTTCCTCTAGTCTGTTATAGAATTTCCTATTCCTTTCTTAACTTAAATTTTAGGTCATCCACCATTTTCTTATTCAGATTCCAACCATCACTAATACCTAGGTTCATATTACCAAACTCTCACAGCGTCACCCCGTTTCACGCCATCACGTCCTTTTCTTCTGACTGTTAACGTTACTAATATTCTAAACCCAACTCATTTCTCCAACCTTGTTACAACCATATTTATCCAAAGCTTCTCTTAATCTAGCCTCTGAACTTCTTGCGAACGTACAACATATGACCTTTTGACTTGATTTCTGGAAATTTTCATCACTCATAACCTTACTCCTAAACTCCAATATCTTCACTCGCCCTCCGAAGCTTAACTTTTAGACTTCTAACTCCTATCTTCGCGGCAAGAACTTGTCCCAAAAGGCTTAAACCAATTCTAATAAAGATATACAACTCAAGTTGTCCTTGAACATGTATTCCTCTACTACTATCGAGCACATTAGACCACCACGAAAGCAAGAACAAGACATGAATTACTACAGGAAACTCCACTAAAACTCTAACTCTTTCTTAACTCTAACCTTCAGAATTAAGAAAGGAAAATCATCTATGGTAAAAGTCATGAGTGTGCACCCTCATTACTCTTATCAAGACGTTTTCTGTTCTCAAAACATCTAGTTAGATACACATCTTACTATATAGACATGGAGGAAGTGGTAAATCAAACCATTTACACTAAATTTTCACAGCGAAAACACGACAAACCCACAACACAGAGGTCATCCTAAGGATGAACTGCTCTGATACCATTATTGTAACATCCGAAAAATTACCCAAAATTAAAAAAAAAAAAATTTCAAAACTTAAATGTTGTAATAATACATAACATCCCGAACATCAACTAAAATCTATACATCAGTTTTAAGCTCAGACGTAACTGCAAAGATAACATTGAATCCTTCTAATTCGATCTTCCATCTCTTCCTTCATTTGCACAGGATCACGTGACAATCCTTCAACTGCTCCCGTATAACATCACACATTATACGATCATCGCATTCACATGCACAAACAAGCAAAGTAAGGGTGAGCTAACCTGAAACACATCATTTATAAAACTTGCATAGTTATTTCAACACAAATATCATATGATAATTAAATCAGACATCCTCAAACCAACGTACCACAATTACTGAATCAAACGATAAATCAACGAACTTATATTACATCGGATATTGTTTATACGAACATTAAGATTGATCACTTAAGCTCGAAACTAAACATCAACGCTATTATACCGAATACCATTAGGTCGAATACCAAAAGATCAAACGCTGATTAAGATCAAGTAATTAGACTTCACGTTAAGACAGCGTACTCTACTAGAACAATTACTATTATTTCGACACTATTCGAACGATTGCTCAAAGATCAAATCTCGCACACCACAGATTAAGTACCCTTCAGACGAACACTTAATTGATCACTTTACTGGATTTAATTCTATCTGAGGGTAACCTCATCGAGACCGGATGTTCCCTACGTACAACCACTAATTATTAATGATCCTTACCTGAGACAAGCATCATCCGACCCGAGCATTACCTATGAATGATCACTTCCTGAATCATGCATCATCACAACTAATCACTATTTATTAATCGATTGTTACCTCAACGACTATCAAGGCTGGTCACTCCCTATAAATGATTACATCCTCAGAGCAACATCACCAATAAAGATCATTCCCTAAGAACCATCGCTACGAGACAGAACACTATAATAAAGCACGCTTGAGTCTGGGTTAAACGCCTAGAGTACTCTGCTGAACACCTCAGTACTGACCGAACGTAATCAAACTAAACCTCAGGTTACCAAATTAAGATCGGACGCTAGCTACCTCAGATCCACTAACATCAAGATCAACTGTTACCTAATAACACTCACTACCAGAAAATAAATAACACCAAGACCGAACGTCGTTAGTAAGAACGCTCGTTACTACCTATAGATCCAACAAGTTTTACTTCCTGTCTCTCTCTCGAAGTATTCCAAATCCAACTTTATCTGCACTACCATCTCTCCCGTATCCGTACGACTATCACAGTTAGAAGCCACAGCCACAACATGCAGATGAATAACCAGAATTATCACATTATAAACCCACTACATATACTATAACAATCCCCATGATAAATCGACTCACATGACTCTACAGACTAGTCTTTCATAAACTGATGTCGTTTACTTGTAATTCGTCGTCATAACCTGCTCTCAATAACAGGCGACCCGAGCCGTCATCCATCGCGACTTCAGACCTATCTCCCCGACTCCTCAAGGACTAACGAGTAAAAACATCGATACTACGCGTAACGATGCACTATACTCAACACGAGCCGAAGTCAGTGGGCGAGACATTCACCTCCTCGCGCAGAAGAAGGTGACACTCGAATCTCCGTCTCACGCGTGAGACTAGCAAACATGCTAAAAAGACCGACGAAGTTACAAGTAAATAACATAGTGTATGTACCACCTCCAACCGAATAAACGTGCTCAATCACGAAGTCATACATATTCTCAATAATATGTATAACTAGAATAAACGTGCTCAATCACGAAGTCAAAATACAGCACAGAAATTTCTAAAACTGCTACAGAACGAGCCTCTACTGCTCAGCTTTGACTTCAACTTCCACAAGATTGGCATCCTCCAAATTTTCTTCTTCCAGCATAGTTTCAAGGGGTGCCTCACCATCTGCTCACATCCACAACGGATGATCATTGCATTGACAAGACGGACATACAGAAACGGTAGACAACACAAGGAAATTGCAAGGGTAAGCTTAGGTAATTTAATTCAATGCAATCAACATAATTTAACATATAAAATCAATCATACAGTTCATATAACATTAAACACAAATCCAAGCATACAGTAAATCATTTAAATTCTCATAATTAAAGACTGTCCGGACTGTATGATCCATGTATCTACAGGCGTTCTTGCACCCGGGTGATGTAGTAACTGGGATACCCTCAACAGCTGCCACCCGAGGTTGACCCTTATCAGCCCAAGTACTCTAAGGACTAGTGCCTCCTGCCATTCCCACGCATGAACTACTCTCCTCTACATGAGGATGAGCAATCACGGAATATCAGGATGAACAGCCATCAGTAGCTTAATCCATGGTCATACTACACTACTTCTCATATTCACATCATGGAGACGTTCCTCCTTGGAACGCTCATTCACAATTCAATCCAATAAATCCATTCACATTACCATTCGCACATAATAACAATTTCTCTTATACAAATTTTCATTCTGTGTTCCACTCTCTTAATTTAAATACAAGTTATTCTTTAATAGATCAAGACGACTGTATTACAGTGCACTGCAGCCTCGTTTCTGAACAAAAGAAACGGATCTTTATCCATTCACGTAAGTTAAGAACACTTAAGAATTTAATTGAGATTGAGTCAAGAAGATCTGAATAATACTTAGGATAATTCTAAGTATAATACTGGAGATTGAATAAAAGGATAAATATAATTTAGATATATTTCAATAAATAACCAGAATATGATAAAATTCAGATACGAACACTGCCATTGAAAGACCGAACGTTAAATAAGAATTTGGACGAACGCCATATACGTTCGCTCACGAAGCAATGGTAGAACAAGCGTTCAGTTATAAAACCGAACACTGCTTAGGACGAACGCCAGTCAATGACCGAGCACCAAATAGAACGAACGCGCATGGGAACGAACGCGCATGGGAACGAACGTTCAGTATCAGTCCGAACGCTAACTGGGACGAACGCTCAATCTAAGATCGAGAGTTCATTTGGACGAACGCTCAGTATAATACTAAGCGCCACTTATGACGAACGCTGGTAAACAAAACCGAGCGTACTGATACTATTCAATTTATTTTTAAATGGTGGGACACGCTAAGCTGAGCCGAACGCTCATGCCTAACTCTTCACACAAATAACGCTCGTTCTCGATCCGAATCCTCTCCAAATGAAAGAATTCTTACTCTAAGTTATTTTCCAGTGAAACCGAACGGTATAAGACCGTTCGATGACGAGCGTACACCATCAATCAGAGAAGATCAGATTTTCCAGATTTTCAAACACAAGAATTTCACAGTTTTTCATATGATCCATAACTTAGAATTTGTCTTTAACATAAATCTCATATATTACATAATTCATATTATCATTTCATAAATACAGAATCTTCCATTTTCCAGTTTCAAACATATCATCATCAACATACAGTTCAGATCATTATCATTCCAAATTATGCAGAAATCAATCACATTACAACTCATACATCTCATTCACTGCATAATTTCACACAACATTCCTGATATACATCCATTTCAATTCTGCTCATTCACGCATATTCAAAATTCATATATTGCATACATTTCAGACATTCATCACAATTCATTACTGTCATACAGATCAAACATATATTAAATTAAATTACTAAAGCTTCCCTTACTTGTTACTGCAGTGTACTCCCAATTGCTTAGAATTTCACTCTTGCACTCACGGCTTTCTATCCCGCACTTCACTCAACCACTTCCACTAAATCTAATACACCAAAATCATCACAGATCAGATTTCTAATCATGCATGCAACCAGAATTTTGGTTCGCATGAACTAAATGGACAATTATGCAGAATGAGAACTTACCAGTTCAGTTCTCAATTCTGTTCGGATCAACTTGATGTTCACAGTGCAGTGGAGGTTTCTACTGGATCTGAAACGAGGTTAGAAGAGATGATGATGAGTTACTTCGGAGAGGAGATGAAAACGGTTTTGGAGAGGGTGCAGAGAAATTGGAGATTAGGATTTCAGAGAAGAAGATGAATCATGCAGTAGGAAGAGGGAGAGTTTTTCAGAATTAATGTTTCTCTTCCCATGCAGAATAAACTTCCCATTTTCTGCACGCCACTTGTCTCCCACTAACATTCTCAAAATGTTCCAACAGTGACACATGGCAGGCACATGCAGAGAGGATTTAGTGGAATTTTGACGTGTCAAAGTGTATTTAAAATAGTGATCAGAGAATGGATTAAGGTGTTAATTATTCAGGTTCTCACATTCCCCCTAACTACAAAAATTTTCGTCCTCGAAAATTCTAAAACTTACCAGGGAATAGATGTGGATACAATTCTCTCACAGCCTCTTCAACCTCCCATGTTGAGTCACCAGTCTTTGCATTCCACACCACTTTCACAAGACGAACATCCTTCCCTTTGTAGAGTCTGGTGCGGCTGTCTTCCACACAAACAGGTTGCATCTCCAGTGTTCTATCTGGCCGAAGTTGGATATCTTCTAACTCCAGTACGTGTGATGGATCAGCTATGTATTTACGGAGTTGAGACACATGAAAGACTGGGTGTAGGTTGGACAGTTGAGGTGGTAAAGCCAATTCATACGCCACTGCTCCAATCTTCTTCAGAATTTGATAAGGTCCAACGTACTTGGGAGAAAGCTTCTTTGGACGAAGGACTCTTCCCACACCAGTGATTGGATTCAACCTCAGAAACACATGATCTCCAGCAGCAAATTCTAAGGGTCTTCTCCTCCTATCTGCATACGATTTCTGCCTACTTTGAGAAGTCTTCAAACGTTCTTGAATCAGTTTCACTTTCTCTGTTGTTTGCTGGATTAATTCAGGTCCAGTTACTGCAGTTTCACCTTCTTGGAACCAACACAAAGGAGTTCTACATTTTCTTCCATAAAGAGCTTCAAACGGTGCCATTCCTATGCTTGCTTGATAACTGTTATTATAGGTAAATTCAACAAGTGGCAGAACTTCATCCCAAACCCCCATCTGATCTATCACACAGGTTCTCAACAAGTCTTCAAGAGTCTGAATGGTTCGTTCAGATTGGCCATCTGTTTGAGGGTGATAAGCAGAACTCATTTGCAGTTTGCTTCCCAATTCTCCTTGCAACGACTGCCAAAAACGAGATGTGAATCTCGTGTCTCGATCTGATATAATACTTGAAGGAACTCCATGCAATCTAACAATCTCCTTAACGTACAGCTTTGCCAAGTTTGTCATAGACATCTTCAAATTAACAGCAAGGAAGTGAGCACTCTTAGTTAATCTGTCCACAATTACCCAAATTGAATCATGGTTTCGGACTGTACGTGGCAGATGAGTCACGAAATCCATGGAGATGCTATCCCACTTCCATTCTGGAATTTCCAATGGCTGCAGCAATCCTCCTGGTCTTTGATGTTCAGCTTTGGCTCTTTGACAAGTTAAGCAAGAGGACACAAAACGTGCAATGTCACTCTTCATCCCAGGCCACCAGAATGACAAACGAAGGTCCTGATACATCTTAGTCATGCCAGGATGCATGCTAAGACGGCTGTGATGTCCCTCCTCCATTATGATTCTCTTCAGCTCACTGTCATTTGGAATACACGTTCTACCCATATAGCGCAGTAAACCATCCGTTCCAGTATTGAATTCCTTAGCCTGATTTGTGCCAAGCACGCTCAAGATCTTCACCAATTCTGCATCCTCTCGTTGCTTCAATCGGATCCGGTCGAACAAATTACTGGAGAATCTAAGATTACAGCATCTGATAACGTTCGTTCCTACATCAAACTGTAATCTTAGATCTCTAAAGCTTTCCACCAAATTCAGCTCCTTCACCATCATTGCAGAAACTCTTACGGCCTTCCTACTCAAGGCATCAGCCACCACATTAGCTTTTCCAGGATGATACAACAGTTCAAATTCATAATCCTTCAAGAATTCAAGCCACCTCCTTTGCCTCATATTCAATTCCTTTTGATCAAAGAGATACTTGAGACTCTTGTGATCACTAAACACTTGAAACGTTGCACCATACAGATAGTGCCTCCAGATTTTTAACGCAAACACGACTGCTGCTAGCTCCAAGTCATGTGTGGGGTAATTCTTCTCATGAATTTTTAACTGCCTGGAAGCATAAGCCACTGCCCTCCTTTCCTGCATCAGTACACAGCCCAAACCTTGATATGATGCATCACAATACACTTCAAAAGGCTTGGCCGTGTCTGGAATGACCAACACAGGAGCACTCGTTAATTTCTTCTTCAATTCCTGGAAGCTCTCCTCACATCTATCTGTCCAAGCAAACGGCTGGTCCTTCCTGGTGAGGTAAGTCAGAGGAGCTACTATCTTAGAAAATCCCTCAATGAATCGCCTATAGTAGCCCGCAAGCCCCACAAAGCTTCTAACCTCCGTGACAGAACGTGGACTCTCCCAATCCAGCACTGCCTTCACCTTGGCTGGATCCACTGCAATACCACCAGCAGACACAACGTGCCCCAAAAACTGGATCTCCTTCATCCAGAATTCACACTTTGAACGCTTGGCATACAGCTCTTTCTCCCTCAACACGCTCAAGACAATCCTCAAGTGGTCTTCATGCTCTTCAAAGCTCTTGGAATATATGAGGATGTCATCAATAAACACCACCACAAACTTATCAAGGTACGGCCTGAAAATTCTGTTCATATAATCCATGAAGATTGCAGGTGCGTTCGTCACTCCAAAGGGCATCACCACATACTCATAATGGCCATAACGAGACCGAAATGCAGTCTTCTGAATGTCCTCCTCTTTCACTCTAATTTGATGATAGCCCGAACGTAAATCTATTTTAGAAAACACACACGCACCCTGCAATTGATCCAGCAGATCGTCAATCCTTGGAAGGGGATACTTGTTCTTGATGGTCAGCTTATTAAGTTGCCTATAGTCAATACAGAGACGAGAGCTGCCATCCTTCTTCTTTACCAATAGTACAGGTGCTCCCCACGGTGAAGCACTTGGACGGATGAACCTCTTGTCCATCAATTCCTCAATCTGCTTCTTAAGTTCCACTAATTCAGCTGGTGCCATTCTGTAAGGTTGAACCGAGATGGGTGCAGCAGTGGTTACCAGATCAATTGTGAATTCTACCTCACGGATGGGAGGTAGACCAGGTACTTCATCCGGAAAAACATCTGGAAATTCATCTACCACTGTTCGTCCTCCACTGTTATCGACATGGGATGAACTCTCCATCTCCTTGCTTTCATACGTCATGATAAGAAAGCAGCTTGCCCCCTCCATGATGTCCTCCTTAAACTGCCCAACAGTGATTGACAGTTCTTCTTCCTCTTCATTGGGAAAAACTAACTCCTTCTTCCCACAATCAATGAGGATCCGATTGGTAGCCAACCAATCCATCCCCAAAATTACTTCTAAGTCTTGCAGGGGTAAGCAAATAAGATTGACCTTATATCTACGCCCCTCAACTTCTATAGGACATCTTACACAAACTGTAGATGTCTTAATCCCACCAGCTGCTGGGGTTGACACCACCAAGTCAAACTATAATTCACTCTCCACTATTCCCAGCTTCTCAACACACGCCTTCGAGATGAAGGAATGAGTTGCCCCCGAATCATACAACACACAGCAAGGTTTTCCAAACAGTAAGCAAGTACTGGTGATTAATGTACCTGAACGAGCAGCTTCAGCACCAGTAATGGCATACACCCTTCCTGTTGCTTGTGCACGTCCACCTCTTCCCTGTTGAGTTCTTCCAGCATTCGGAGGTCTCATTACTGCACGGCCTCCCATATTACACTCCTGATCTGAGTGTCCGTTCCTCCCACATTTATTGCAACGGTTCCCTCCAGCAAGTTGAGGACAAGCCCATCTCAAATGTGGTCCTCCACACTGATAGCACGTCAAACTCCTTGGCTGTCCAGTTTGGTCAACAGTGACCAAGGCCTGCGATCCACCAGATGACTGAGTTGGACGAACGTATGGAGATCTTCTCAAGTTCGTAGCGTTTCTGGACACCACCTGCCCCCTATTCAACTGCTGCTTCTTCTGTTGCTCTGCCTCAGCAACGTTCTTCTCCAATACTTTCGCTCTTTCAACCATGGCAGGGAAGGATTTAATACATAAGCAGGATATTAACACCTTCAGATCACTCCTCAACCCGTTCTCAAACTTCCTGCATTGCCATTCTTCACTGGTTGCCATGGTATTAAAACGGACCAGATGTTTAAATTTGTTGGTGTATTCCGAGATGGACATACTACCTTGTACCAGTTGAAGGAACTCCACTTCCTTAGCAAACCGCACACTATCTGGAAAATACTCTTCATAAAATTTCGTTCTGAAAACCTCCCAAGAAATTGGATTCTGCACGTCTGTCAAGATGGCCTTCATGCTCGCCCACCAGTGACTAGCTTCACCAGTCAATAAGTATTCCGTAAAGGCCAACCGATTGTCATTTGGACACCTCTTCGCATCATAAATTCGCTCCATATCCCTCAACCATTGATCAGCTTCATCCGGAAGTCCTTTGCCATTGAACTTGGCAGGATGGTGCTGCAAGAAACTCTCTAAACTCCATTCTGCATGAGGTGCAGCATTAGAGGAAGAGGCTCCTGGTGTGCCTCTGGTAGCGGACAGCATGTCCATCAGCTGTCTCTGCGTTGCTTCTGAACTGATACGTGAAGCCTCCAAACTGTTCAGTGCTTCCTGGTTTTGCCTCATTAAGGCAGCGTTCTGTTCTATTAAAGTGGTGTTCTGTTGTTGCAGCCTGTCAATGATTGTCTCCAACATCCTGGAATTGTTAGAAGTGTCAGCCTCGTTTGGCTGAGGTGGGGGAGGAAGTCTAGGCGCCATTCGTTTTCTGGTTCAGAGAAAACGCACATTAGTTATGTTCAAGAGTTAAAATAATAATAACTCATTAAACATACAATAAGCACACAGCAAAAACACAGTGCACTCATAACCCTACAGTGTCCTTTAATTAGGACAAAACTGCTCTGATACCAATAAATGTAACATCCCAATAAAGGATAATTACCCTTAACCAGAATTGATCACATTTACAGAGTTAAACAGTGCAGTCTTAAAATTTACAGTAGCAGCTCAAAAATTTAAAACTGAACCAAGTGGAGGAAGTGGAGGAAGTGGAGGAAGTGGAGGACGTGGACGAAGTGGAGGAAGAGGAGGAAGTGGACGTAGTGGAGGAAGTGGACGAAGTGGAGGAACTGGAGGAAGTGGACGAAGTTGACGACGTTGACAAAGTGGTGGACGAGGTGGAAGTGGAGGAAGTGCACGAAGTGGAGGAAGTGGTGGAAGTGGACAAAGTGGACGACGTGGACGAAGTTGACGACGTGGAGGAAGTTGACGAAGTGGAGGAAGTGAAGGAAGTGGAGGAAGTGGACGAAGTGGATGAAGTGGAGGAATTGGATGAAGTGAAGGAAGTGGAGGACGTGGGCGAAGTGAAGGAAGTGGAGGAAGTGGAGGAAGTGGACGACGTGGACGACGTTGACGAAGTGCTCGAAGTGGACGAAGTGGCGGAAATGGAGGAATTGGACGAAGTGGACAAAGTGGAGGAAGTGGAGGAAATAGACGAAGGGGAAGAAGTAGACGAAGTGGAGGAAGTGGAGGAAGTAGAGGAAGTGGACGAAGTAGATGTAGTGGAGGAAGTGGAGGAAGTGGACGAAGTTGACGAAGTGGACGAAGTTCAAGAAGTGGAAGAAGTGCACGAAGTGGAGGAAGTGGAGGAAGTGGAGGAAGTTGACGAAGTGGAGGAAGTGGAGGACGTGGAGGAAGTCGAGGAAGTGAAGAAAGTGGAAAAAGTGGACGAAATGGACGAAATGGAGGAAGTGGACGAAGAGGACGAAGTGGACGAACTAGATGAAGTGGAGGACGTGGAGGAAGTCGAGGAAGTGAAGGAAGTGGAGGAAGTGGAGGAAGTAGATGAAGTAGAGGAAGCTGACAAAGTGGACGAAGTGGAGGAAGTTGACGAATTGGAAGAAGTGGAGGAAGCGGTGGAGGTGGAGGAAGTGCACGACGTGGACGAAATGGCTGACGTTGACAAAGTGGAGGAAGTTGACGAAGTGGAGGAAGTGGAGGAAGTGGACGAAGAGGACGAAGTGGACGAAGTGGATGAAGTGGAGGAAGTCGAGGAAGTCGAGGAAGTGAAGGAAGTGGAGGAAGTGGACGAAATGGAGGAAGTGGAAGAAGGGGACGAAGTGGACGAAGTGGACGAAGTGGAGGAAGTGGAGGAAGTGGAGGAAGTTGACGAAGTGGAGGAAGTAGAAGAAGTGCACGAAGTGGATGAAGTGGACGACGTTGACAAAGTGGAGGAAGTTGACGAAGTGGAGGAAGTGGAAGAAGTGCACGAAGTGGAGGATGTGGAGGAAGTGGACAAAGTGGATGAAGTGGAGGACGTGGAGGAAGTCGAAGAAGTGAAGAAAGAGGAGGAAGTGGACGAAATGGACGAAATGGAGGAAGTGGACGAAGAGGACGAAGTGGACGAACTGGATGAAGTGGAGGACGTGGAGGAAGTCGAGGAAGTGAAGGAAGTGGAGGAAGTGGATGAAGTGGAGGAAGTGGACGAAGTGGAGGAAGTGGAGGAAGCTGACGAAGTGGACGAAGTGGAGGAAGTTGACGAATTGGAAGAAGTGGAGGAAGTGGAGGAAGTGGACGAAGTTGACGAACTGGACGAAGTTCAGGAAGTGGAAGAAGTGCACGAAGTGCACGAAGTGGAGGAAGTGGAGGAAGTGCACGAAGTGGACGAAGTGGCTGACGGTGACAAAGTGGAGGAAGTTGACGAAGTGGAGGAAGTGGAGGAAGTGGACGAAGTGGACGAAGTGGACGAAGAGGACGAAGTGGACGAAGTGGACGAAGTGGACGAAGTGGACGAAGTGGATGAAGTGGACGAAGTCGAGGAAGTGAAGGAAGTGGAGGAAGTGGACGAAATGGAGGAAGTGGAGGAAGTGGACGAAGTGGAGGAAGTGGAGGAAGTTGACAAAGTGGAGGAAGTGGAAGAAGTGCACGAAGTGGACGAAGTGGACGACGTTGACAACGTGGAGGAAGTTGACGAAGTGGAGGAAGTGGAGGAAGTGGAGGAAGTGGACGAAGTGGACGAAGTGAAGGAAGTGGAGGACGTGGACGAAGTGAAGGAAGTCGAGGAAGTGAAGGAAGTGGAGGAAGTGGAGCAAGTGGAGGAAGTGGACGACGTTGACGAAGTGGTCGAAGTGGATGAAGTGGACGAAGTGGATGAAGTGGACGAAGTAGACGAAGTGAAGGAAGTGGAGGACGTGGACGAAGTAAAGGAAGTCGAGGAAGTGAAGGAAGTGGAGGAAGTGGAAGAAGTGGAGGAAGTGGACGACGTTGATGAAGTGGTCGAAGTTGACGAAGTGGACGAAGTGGAGGAAGTGGAGGAAGTGGAGGAAGTGGAGGAAATCGACGTAGTGGAGGAAGTAGGTGAAGTGGAGGAAGTGGAGGTAGTGGAGGAAGTGGACGAAGTTGACAATGTGGACGAAGTTCAGGAAGTGGAAGAAGTGTACGAAGTGGACGAAGAGGACGAAGTGGAAGAAGTGGAGGAAGTGCACGGCGTTGACAAAGTGGAGGAAGTTGACGAAGTGGAGGAAGTGGAGGAAGTGCACGAAGTGGAGGAAGTGGACAAAGTGGACGAAGTGGACGAAGTTGACGAAGTGGAGGAAGTTGACGAAGTGGAGGAAGTCAAGGAAGTGAAGGAAGTGGAGGAAGTGGAGGAAGTGGAGTAAGTAGACGAAGTGGAGGAAGTGGAGGAAGTGGACGAAGTGGATGAAGTGGAGGAAGTGGACGAAGTGAAGGAAGCGGAGGACGTGGACGAAGTGAAGGAAGTCGAGGAAGTGAAGGAAGTGGAGGAAGTGGACGAAATTGAGGAAGTGGAGGAAGTGGAGGAGGTGGACGAAGTGGAGGAAGTGGAGGAAGTGGACGAAGTGCACAAAGTTGACGAAGTGGACGAAGTGGAGGAAGTGGACGAAGTGGAGGAACTGGAGGAACTGGAGGAAATTAACGAAGTGGAAGAAGTTCACAAAGTGGATGAAGTGGAGGAAGTGGAGGAAGTTGAGGAAATGGACGAAGTGAGGGAAGAGAAGGAAGTGGACAAAGTGGAGGAAGTGAACGAAGTGGACGAAGTTACCGAAGTGGAGGAAGTGCAGGAATTGGAGCAAGTGGACGAAGTGGACGATGTTGACAAAGTCGAGGAAGTTGACGAAGTGGAGGAAGTGGAGGAAGTTGATGAAGTGGAGGAAGTGGAGGAAGTGGAGGAAGCGGACAAAGTTGACAAAGTGGAGGAAGTTGACGAAGTGGAGGAAGTGGAGGATGTAAAAGAAGTGAAGGAAGTGGAGGAAGTGGACGAAGTGGAAGATGTTGACGAATTTGACGAAGTTGACGAAGTGGAGGAAGTGGAGGAAGTGGAGGAAGTGGACGATGTTGACGAAGTGGAGGAAGTGGAGGAAGTGGACGAAGGGGACGACGTTGACGAAGTGGACGAAATGGAGGAAATGAAGGAAGTGGACGAAGTGGACAAAGTGGAGGAAGCGGATGAAGTGGAGGAAGTTGACGAAGTGGAGGAAGTGGAGGAAGTGGAGGAATTGGAGGAAGCGGACGAAGTAGAGGAAGTGGCCGAAGTTGACGAAGTGGACGAAGTTCAGGAAGTGGAAGAAGTGGAGGAAGTAGAGGAAGTGGAGGAAGTGGAGGAAGTTGACGAAGTGGAAGAAGTTGACGAAGTGGACAAAGTTGAATAAGTGGAGGAAGTGGAGGAAGCGGAGGAAGTGGAGGAAGTGGTGGAAGTGGAGGAAGTGGACGAAGTTGAGCAAGTCGAAGAAGTGGACGAATTACACGAAGTGGACGAACTGGACGAAGTGGAGGAAGTGGAGGAAGTTGACAAAGTGGAGGAAGTTGACGAAGTGGACGAAGTGGACGAAGTGGACGAAGTGGACGAAGTGGATGAAGTGGAGGAAGTTGAGGAAGTTGAGGAAGTGAAGGAAGTGGAGGAAGTGGACGAAATTGAGGAAGTGGAGGAATTGGAAGAAGTGGAGGAAGTGGACGAAGTGGAGGAAGTGGAGGAAGTTGACGAAGTGGAGGAAGTGGAGGAAGTGCACGAAGTGTAGGAAGTGGACAAAGTGGACGAAGTTGACGAAGTGGAGGAATTTGACGAAGTGGAGGAAGTGAAGGAAGTGAAGGAAGTGGAGGAAGTGGAGGAAGTGGAGGAAGTGGACGAAGTGGACGAAGTTGACGAAGTGGAGGAAGTTGACGAAGTGGAGGAAGTGAAGGAAGTGGAGGAAGTGGAGGAAGTGGACGAAGTGGACGAAGTGGATGAACTGGAAGAACTGGACGAAGTGAAGGAAGCGGAGGACGTGGACGAAGTGAAGGAAGTCGAGGATGTGAAGGAAGTGGACGAAGTTGACGAAGTTGACCAAGTTGACGAAATTGACGAAGTGGACGAAGTGGACGATGCAGACTAAGTTGACGAAATGGAGGAAGTGGACAAAGTGGACGAAGAGCACGAAGTGGACGAAGTGGACGAAGTGGATGAAGTGGAGGAAGTTGAGGAAGTCGAGGAAGTGAAGGAAGTGGAGAAAGTGGACGAAATTGAGGAAGTGGAGGAAGTGGACGAAGTGGAGGAAGTCGACGAAGTGGAGGAAGTGGACGAAGTTGACGAAATTGACGAAGTGGAGGAAGTGGAGAAAGTGGAGGAAGTGGAGGAAGTTTACGAAGTGGAGGAAGTTGACGAAGTTCACGAAGTGGACAAAGTGGACGAACTGCACGAAGTGGACGAAGTGGAGGATTTGGAGGAACTGGAGGATGCGGAGGAAACTGACGAAGTGGAACAAGTTGACAAAGTGGACGAAGTTGACAAAGTGGAGGAAGTTGGCGAAGTGGAACAAGTTGACAAATTGGACGAAGTGGACGAAGTTGACAAAGTGGAGGAAGTTGACGAAGTGGAGGACGTGGAGGAAGTTCACGAAGTGGAGGAAGTGGAGGAAGTTGACGAAGTAGAGGAAGTGCACGAAGTGGAGGACGTGGAGGAAGTGAACGAAGTGGAGGAAGTGGACAAAGTGGACAAAGTGGACGAAGTGTTCGAAGTTGACGAAGTGAAGGAAGTTGACGAAGTGGAGGAAGTGAAGGAAGTGAAGGAAGTGGAGGAAGTGGAGGAAGTGGACGAAGTGGATGAATTGGAAGAAGTGGACGAAGTGAAGGAAGCGGAGCACGTGGACGAAGTGAAGGATGTCGAGGAAGTGCAGCAAGTGGAGGAAGTGGAAGACGTTGATGAAGTGTCGAAGTTGACGAAGTGAACGAAGTGGAGGAAATAGAGGAAGTGGACAAGGTGGAGGAAGTAGAGGAAATCGACGAAGTGGAGGAAGTAGACGAAGTGGAGGAAGTGGACGAAGTGGACGAAGTGGAGGTGGTGGAGGAAGTGGACAAAGTTGACGAAGTGGATGAAGTTCAGGAAGTGGAAGGAGTGCACGAAGTGGAGGAAGTGGAGGAAGTGGAGGAAGTGAAGGAAGTGCACGAAGTGGACGACGTTGACAAAGTGGAGGAAGTTGACCAAGTGGAGGAAGTGGAGGAAGTTGACGAAGTGGACGAAGTTGTCGAAGTGGACGAAGTGGACAAAGTGGACGAAGTGCACGAAGTTGACGAAGTGGAGGAAGTGGAGGAACTGGAGGAAGTGGAGGAAATTACCGAAGTGCAAGAAGTTGACAATGTGGACGAAGTGAAGGAAGAGAAGGAAGTGGACAAAGTGGAGGAAGTGAACGTAGTGGACGAAGTTACCGAAGTGGACGAAGTGCAGGAAGTGCAGAAAGTGGAGGAAGTCGACGAAGTGGACGACGTTGACAAAGTGGAGGAAGTTGACGAAGTGGAGGAAGTGGAGGAAGTAAAAGAAGTGAAGGAAGTGGAGGAAGTGGAGGAAGTGAACGAAGTGGAAGAAGTTGACGAATTTGACGAAGTTGACGAAGTGGAGGAAGTTGAGGAAGTGGACGACGTTGACGAAGTGGAGGAAGTGGAGGAAGGGTACGACGTTGACGAAGTGGACGAAATGGAGGAAATGGAGGAAGTGGAGGAAGTGGACAAAGTGGACGAAGTGGAGGAAGTGGAGGAAGTAGACGAAGTGGAGGAAGTGGAGGAAGTGGACGAAGTGGACGAAGTTGACGAAGTGGACGAAGTTCAGGAAGTGGACGAAGTGGACGAAGTGGAGGAAGTCGAGGAAGTTGACGAAGTTGACGAAGTGGAAGAAGTTGAAGAAGTGGTCGAAGCTGAATAAGTGGAGGAAGTGGAGGAAGTGAAGGAAGTGGACGAAGTTGACATTGTTGACAAAATTCACGAAGTGGTCGAAGTGGACGATGCGGACTAAGTTGACGAAGTGTAGGAAGTGGACGAAGAGGACGAAGTGGACGAAGTTGACGAAATTTACGAAGTAGAGGAAGTGGACGAAGTGGAGGAGGTGGAGGAAGTGGACGAAGTGGAGGAAGAGGACGAAGTGGACGAAGTGGACGAAGTGGAGGAAGAGGAGGAAGTGGACGAAGTGGAGGAGGTTGAGGTAGTGGACGAAGTGGACAAAGTGGACGACGTTGACAAAGTGGAGGAAGTTGACGAAGTGGAGGAAGTGGAGGAAGTGGAGGAGGTGGACGAAGTGGACGAAGTTGACGAAGTGGAGGAAGTTAAAGAAGTGAAGCAAGTGAAGCAAGTGAGCGAAGTGGAGGAAGTGGAGGAAGTGGAGGAAGTGAACGAAGTGGAGGTAGTGGAGGAAGTGGACGAAGTTCAGGAAGTGAAAGAAGTGCACGAAGTGGAAGAAGTGGAGGAAGTGGACGAAGTGGAGGAAGTGCACGAAGTGGACGACGTTGACAAAGTGGAGGAAGTTGACGAAGTGGAGGAAGTGGAGGAAGTGCACGAAGTGAAGAAGTGGACGAAGTGGACGAAGAGGGCGAAGTGGAGGAAGTGGACGAAGTGGATCAAGTGGAGGAAGTCGAGGAAGTGAAGGAAGTGGAGGAAGTGGACGAAATGGAGGAAGTGGAGGAAGTGGAGGAAGTTCACGAAATGGAGGAAGTAGAGGAAGTGCACGAAGTGGAGCAAGTAGAGGAAGTGGACGAAGAGGACGAAGTGGAGGAAGTGCACGAAGTGGAGGAAGTCGAGGAAGTGAAGGAAGTGGAGGATGTGGACGAAGTGGAGGAAGTGGAGGAAGTGGACGAAGTTGACGAAATTGACGAAGTGGAGGAAGTATAGGAAATGGAGGAAGTGGAGGAAGTTGACGAAGTGGAAGAAGTTGACGAAGTTGACAAAGTTGACAAAGTGGATAAAGTGGACGAAGTGCACGAAGTGGACGAAGTGGAGGATTTGGAGGAACTGGAGGAAGTGGAGGAAATTGACGAAGTGGAAGAAGTTGACAAAGTGGACAAAGTGGAGGAAGTTGACGAAGTGGAGGAAGTGGAGGAAGTGGACGAATTGAGGAAGAGGAGGATGTGGACGAACTGGAGGAAGTGGACGAAGTGGACGACGTTGACAAAGTGGAGGAAGTTGAGGAAGTGCACGAAGTGGACGAAGTGGATAAAGTGGAGGAAGTGGAAGAAATCGACGAATTGGAGGAAGTAGACGAAGTGGAGGAAGTGGTGGAAGTGGACGAAGTGGAGGTAGTGGACGAAGTGGACGAAGTTGACGAAGTGGACGAAGTTCAGGAAGTGGAAGGAGTGCACGAAGTGGACGAAGTGGAGGAAGTGGAGGAAGTGAAGGAAGTGCACGAAGTGGACGACGTTGACAAAGTGGAGGAAGTTGACGAAGTGGAGGAAGTGGAGGAAGTGGAGGAAGTGCACGAAGTTGAGGAAGTGGACGAAGGGGGCGAAGTGGAGGAAGCGGACGAAGTGGATCAAGTGGAGGAAGTCGAGGAAGTCGAAGAAGTCGAGGAAGTGGAGGAAGTGGAGGAAGTGGAGGAAGTGCACGAAGTGGATCAAGTAAAGGAAGTGGACGAAGTGGAGGAAGTGGAGGAACTAGAGGGAGTGAAGGAAGTGGAGGAAGTGGACGAAATTGAGGAAGTGGAGGAAGTGGAAGAAGTGGACGAAGTTGACGAAATTGACGAAGTGGAGGAAGTATAGGAAATGGAGGAAGTGGAGGAAGTTGACGAAGTGGAAGAAGTTGACGAAGTTGACAAAGTTGACAAAGTGGAAAAAGTGGACGAAGTGCACGAAGTGGACGAAGTGGAGGATTTGGAGGAACTGGAGGAAGTGGAGGAAATTGACGAAGTGGAAGAAGTTGACAAAGTGGACAAAGTGGAGGAAGTTGACGAAGTGGAGGAAGTGGAGGAAGTGGACGAATTTGAGGAAGAGGAGGATGTGGACGAACTGGAGGAAGTGGACGAAGTGGACGACGTTGACAAAGTGGAGGAAGTTGAGGAAGTGCACGAAGTGGACGAAGTGGATAAAGTGGAGGAAGTGGAAGAAATCGACGAATTGGAGGAAGTAGACGAAGTGGAGGAAGTGGTGGAAGTGGACGAAGTGGAGGTAGTGGAGGAAGTGGACGAAGTTGACGAAGTGGAAGAAGTTGACGAATTTGACGAAGTTGACGAAGTGGAGGAAGTGGGGGAAGAAAGGAAGGGGACGACGTTGACGAAGTGGACGAAATGGAGGAAATGGAGGAAGTGGAGGAAGTGGAGGAAGTAGACGAAGTGGAGGAAGTCGAGGAAGTGGACGAAGTGGAGGAACTGGACGAAGTTGACGAAATGCACGAAGTGGACAAAGTGGACGAAGTTGACGAAGTCGACGAATGGAGGAAGTGGAGGAACTGGAGGAAGTGGAGGAAATTAACGAGGTGGAAGAAGTTGACAAAGTGGACGAAGTGGAGGAAGTGGAGGAAGTCGAGGAAGTGGACGAAGTGAAGGAAGAAAAGGAAGTGGACGAAGTGGAGGAAGTGAACGAAGTGGACGAAGTTACCGAAGTGGAGTAAGTGCAGGAAGTGGGGGAAGTGGAGGAAGTGGACGAAGTGGACGACGTTGACAGAGTCGAGGAAGTTGACGAAGTGGAGGAAGTGGAGGAAGTTGATGAAGTGGAGGAAGTGGAGGAAGTGGACGACGTTGACAAAGTGGAGGAAGTTGACGAAGTGGAGGAAGTGGAGGAAGTGGAGGAAGTAAAAGAAGTGAAGGAAGTGGAGGAAGTGGACGAAGTGGAAGATGTTGACGAATTTGACGAAGTTGACGAAGTTGACGAGGTGGAGGAAGTGGAGGAAGGGCACGACGTTGACGAAGTGGAGGAAGTGGAGGAAGTGGAGGAAGTGGACGAAGTTGACGAAGTGGACGAAGTTCAGGAAGTGGAAGAAGTGGACGAAGTGGAGGAAATGGAGGAAGTGGAGGAAGTTGACGAAGTGGAAGAAGTTGACGAAGGGGACGAAGTTGAATAAGTGGAGGAAGTGGAGGAAGTGAAGGAAGTGGACGAAGTTGACCAAGTTGACGAAATTGAAGAAGTGGTCGAAGTGGACGATGCAGACGAAGTTGACAAAGTGGAGGAAGTGCAGGAAGTGGAAGAAGACGACGAAGTGGACGAAGTGGAGGAGGTGGAGGAAGTGGACGAAGTGGAGGAAGAGGAGGAAGTGGAGGAAGTGGACGAAGTGGAGGAGGTGGAGGAAGTGGACGAAGTGGACGACGTTGACAAAGTGGAGGAAGTTGACGAAGTGGAGGAAGCGGAGGAAGAGGACGAAGTTGACGAAGTGGAGGAAGTTGACGAAGTGGAGCAAGTTGACGAAGTGGAGGAAGTGAAGGAAGTGGAGGAAATTGGAAGAACTGGAGGAAGTGAAGGAAATTGACGAAGTGGAAGAAGTTGACAAAGTGGACAAAGTGGAGGAAGTTGACGAATTCGAGGAAGTGGAGAAAGTGGACGAAGTGGAGGAAGAGGAGGAAGTGGACGAAGTGGAGGAAATGGAGGAAGTGGACGAAGTGGAGGAAGCGGACGAAGTGGACGACGTTGACAAAGTGGAGGAAGTGGAGGAAGTGCAGGAAGTGCAGGAAGTGGACGAAGTTGACGAAGTGGAGGAAGTTGACGAAGTGGAGGAAGTGAAGGAAGTGGAGGAAGTGGAGGAAGTGGACGAAGCTGACGAAGTGGAGGAAGTGGAGGAAGTAGAGGAAGTGGAGGAAGTGGAGGAAGTTGACGAAGTGGAAGAAGTGGAGGTAGTCGAGGAAGTGGACGAAGTTGACGAAGTGGACGAAGTGGACGAAGTTCAGGAAGTGGAAGAAGTGCACGAAGTGGACGAAGTGGAGGAAGTGGAGGAAGTGCACGAAGTGGACGACGTTGACAAAGTGGAGGAAGTTGACGAAGTGGAGGAAGCGGAGGAAGTGCACGAGGTGGAGGAAGTGGACGAAGAGGACGATGTGGACGAAGTGGATGAAGTGGAGGAACTCGAGGAAGTCGAGGAAGTGAAGGAAGTCGAGGAAGTGGACGAATTGGAGGAAGTGGATGAAGTGGAGGAAGTGGACGAAGCTGACGAAGTGGAGGAAGTAGAGGAAGTGGAGGAGGTGGACGAAGTGGACAAAGTAGACGAAGTGGACGAAGTGGACAAAGTAGACGAAGTGGACGAAGTGGAGGAACTTTAGGAAGTGGAGGAAATTGACGAAGTGGAAGAAGTTGACAAAGTGGACCAAGTGGAGGAAGTGGAGGAAGTATACGAAGTGGAGGAAGTTGACGAAGTGGAGGAAGTGGAGGAAGTTGACCAAGTGGAGGAAGTGGAGGAAGTGGAGGAACTGGAGGAAGTGGACGACGTGAAAGAAGTTGATGAAGTGGAGGAAGTGGAGGAAGTGCACGAAGTGGACGAAGTGGACGACGTTGACAAAGTGGAGGAAGTTGACGAAGTGGACGAAGTGGACGAAGTGGACGAAGTGGACGAAGTGGACGAAGTGGACCACGTTGACAAAGTGGAGGAAGTTGACGAAGTGGAGTTAGTGGAGGAAGTGGAGGAAGTGGACGAAAAGGACGAAGTGGACGAAGTGGAGGAAGTGGAGGAAGTGGAGGAAGTCGAGGAAGTGAACGAAGTGGAGGAAGTGGAGGAAGTGCACGAAGTGGACGAAGTGGACGACGTTGACAAAGTGGAGGAAGTTGACGAAGTGGAGGAAGTGGAAGAAGTGGACGAAGTGGATGAAGTGGACGAAGTGGACGAAGTGAAGGAAGTGGAGGACGTGGACGAACTAAAGGAAGTCGAGGAAGTGAAGGAAGTGGAGGAAGTGGAAGAAGTGGAGGAAGTGGACGACGTTGACGAAGTGGTCGAAGTTGACGAAGTGGACGAAGTGGAGGAAATGGAGGAAGTGGATAAAGTGGAGGAAGTGGAGGAAGAGGAGGAAGTGGAGGAAGTGGAGGAAGTGGAGGAAATGGAGGAAGAGGAGGAAGTGGACGAAGTGGAGGAAGTGGACGAAGTGGAGGAGGTGGAGGAAGTGGACGAAGTGAACGACGTTGACAAAGTGGAGGAAGTTGACGAAGTGGAGGAAGTGGAGGAAGTGGACGAAGTGGAGGAAGTTGACGAAGTGGAGGAAGTGAAGGAAGTGGAGGAAGTGGAGGAAGTGGAGGAAGTGGACGTGGATGAAGTCGAGGAAGTAGACGAAGTGAAGGAAGTGGAGGACGTGGGCGAAGTGAAGGAAGTCGAGGAAGTGAAGGAACTGGAGGAAGTGGAGCAAGTGGACGACGTTCACGAAGTGGTCGAAGTGGACGAAGTCGAGGAAATGGAGGAAGTGGACGAAGTGGACAAAGTGGAGGAATTGGAGGAAATAGACGAAGTGGAGGAAGTGTAGGAAGTGGACGAAGTAGAGGTAGTGGAGGAAGTGGACGATGTGGACGAAGTTCAGGAAGTGGACGAAGTGGAGGAAGTGCACGAAGTGGACGACGTTGACGAAGTGGAGGAAGTGGAGGTAGTGGCGGAAGTGCACGAAGTGGAGGAAGTGGACGAAGTGGACGAAGTTCAGGAAGTGGAAGAAGTGCACGAAGTGGACGAAGTGGAGGAAGTGCACGAAGTGGACGGCGTTGACAATGTGGAGGAAGTTGACGAAGTGGAGGAAGTGGAGGAAGTGCACGTGGTGGAGGAAGTGGACGAAGAGGACGAAGTGGACGAAGTGGAGGAAGTCGAGGAAGTCGAGGAAGTGAAGGCAGTGGAGGAAGTGGACGAAGTGGACGTAGTGGACAAAGTGGGCGAAGTGAACGTAGTGGACGAAGTGGATGAAGTGGACATAGTGGAGAAAGTGGAGGAAGTGGAGGAAGTGGAGGAAGTGCAGGAAGTTGACGAAGTGGAAGAAGTTAGAGAAGTGGACGAAGATGACGAAGTGGAAGAAGTTAGAGAAGTCGATGAAGATGACGAAGTGGACGAAGTTGACGAAGTGGACGAAGTTGACGAAGTGGACAAAGTTCAGAAAGTCGAGGAAGTGGACGAAGTTGAGGAAGTTGACGAAGTGGAAGAAGTTGACGAACTGGACGAAGTGGACGAAGTTAACGAAGTGGACGAAGTTACGAAGTGGACGAAATGGACGAACTGGACAAAGTGGGCGAAGTGGACGAAGTGGCCGAAGTTGAGGAAGTTGACAAAGTGCAGGAAGCGGAGGAAGATGACGAAGTTGAGGAAGTGGAGGAAGTGAAGGAAGTGGAGGAACTGGAGGAAGTGGACGAAGTGGAGGTAGTGGATGAAGTGGACAAAGTGGAGAAAGTGGACGAGGTGGATGAAGTTCAGGAAGTGCAGGCAGTAGACGAAGTGGACGAAGTTGGCGAAGTCGAGGAAGTGGACGAAGTGGAGGAAGTGGACGAAGTGGAGGAATTGGACGAGGTGGACGAAGTTCAGGAAGTGCAGGCAGTAGACGAAGTGGACGAAGTTGGCGAAGTCGAGGAAGTGGACGAAGTGGAGGAAGTGGACGAAGTGGAGGAATTGGAGAAAGTGGACGAAGTGAGGGAAGTGGAGGAAGTGGAGGAAGTGATGGAAGTGGAGGAAGTTAACGAAGTTGACAAAGTGGAGGAAGTGGACGAAGTGGAGAATGTGGAGGAAGTGGAGGAAGTGAAGGAAGTGGAGGAAGTGGAGGAAGTGGACGAAGTGGAGGAAGTGGACGAAGTTGACGTAGTGGAGGAAGTTGATGAAGTGGAGGAAGTGGAGGAAGTGAAGGAAGTGGAGGAAGTGGAGGAAATGGACGAAGTTGACGAAGTTGACGAATTGGACGAAGTGGACAAAGTGGACGAAGTTGACGAAGTGGAGGAAGTGGACGACGTTGACGAATTGGACGAAGTTGAAGAAATGGAGGAAGTGGAGGAAGTGGAGGACGTTGACGAAGTGGACGAAGTTCAGGAAGTCGAGGAAGTGGAGGAAGTGGACGAAGTGAAGGAACTGGACGAAGTTGACGAAGTGGACACAGTTCAGAAAGTCGAGGAAGACGACGAAGTTGAGGAAGTTGACGAAGTGGAAGAAGTTGACGAAGTGGACGAAGTGGACGAAGTTAACGAAGTGGACGAAGTGGACGAAGTTAACGAAGTGGACGAAGTGGACGAACTGGACAAAGTGGGCAAATTGGACGAAGCGGACGTAGTGGACGAAGTGGACGAAGTAGACGAAGTGGACGAATTGGCCGAAGTGGCCGAAGTGGACGAAGTGGGGGATCTGGACGAAGTGGAGGAAGTGGACGAAGTGGAGGAAGTTGAGGAAGTAGACGAAGTGGAGCAAGTGGAGGAAGTGGACGACGTTGACGAAGTTGTCCAAGTTGACGAAGTGGAGGAAGTGGAGGAAATGGAGGAAGTGGACGAAGTCGAGAAAGTGGAGGAAGTGGAGGAAATAGACGAAGTGGAGGAAGTAGACGAAGTGGAGGAAGTGGACGAAGTGGACGAAGGGGAGGTAGTGGAGGAAGTGGAGGAAGTGGACGAAGTTGACGAAGTGGACGAAGTGGACGAAGTTCAGGAAGTGGAAGAAGTGCACGAAGTGGACGAAGTGGAGGAAGTGGACGAAGTGGGGAAGGGGAGGAAGTGGAGTAAGTTGACGAAGTGGTCGAAGCGGACCAAGCGGACCAAGCGGACGAAGTTGACGAAGTGGACGAAGTGGACGAAGTTGACGAAGTTGACGAAGTGGACGAAGTGCACGAAGTTGACGAAGTTGAGGAAGTGGAGGAAGTGGAGGAAGCGGAGGAAGTGGACGACATTGACGAAGTGGAGGAAGTGGAGGAAGTAGAGAAAGTGGACGAAGTGGACGAAGTGGATGAACTTCAGGAAGTGGAGGAAGTGGACGAAGTGGAGGAAGTGGAGGAAGTTGACGAAGTGGAAGAAGTTGACGAAGTGGAGGAAGATGACGAAGTGCACAAAGTTGACGAAGTGGACGAAGAGGAGGAAGTGGAGGAACTCGACGAAGTGAAGGAAGTGGAGGAAGTTGACGAAGTTGACGACGTGGACGAAGTGGAGAAAGTTGAGGAAGTGGAGGAAATGGATGAAGTGGAGGAAGTTGGCGAAGTGGAAGAAGTTCACGAAATGGACGAAGTGGGGATCTGGACGAAGTGGAGGAAGTTGAGGAAGTGGAGGAAGTTGAGAAAGTGGACGAAGTGGATGAAATGGACGAACTGGACGAAGTGGAGGAAGTGGAGGAAGTGGAGGAAGTTGACGAAGTGGAGGAAGTGGAGGAAGTGGAGGAAGTGGAGGAAATGGAGCAAGTGGAGCAAGTGAAGGAAATGGAGGAAGTGGAGGAAGAGGAGAAAGTGGACGAAGTGGAGGAAGTTGACGAAGTTGAGGAAGTTGACGAAGTGGACAAAGTGGACGAAGTTGACGAAGTGGAGGAAGTGAAAGAAGTGGACGACGTTGACGAAGTGGACGAAGTTGACGAAGTGGAGGAAGTCGAGGAAGTCGAGGAAGTGGACGAAGTGGACGTAGTGGAGAAAGTGGAGGAAGTTCTGGAAGTGGAGGAAGTGGAGGAAGTGGAGGAAGTTGACGAAGTGGAAGAAGTTGGAGAATCGACGAAGATGACAAAGTGGACGAAGTGGACGAAGTTGAGGAAGTGGAGGAAGTTGAGGAAGTGGAGGAAGGGGAGGAAGTGGAGGAAGTTGACGAAGTGGAGGAAGTGGAGGATGTTGAGGAAGAAGTGGAAGAAGTTGACGAAGTTGACGAAGTGGAGGAAGTGGAGGAAGTGGAGGAAGTGGAGGAAGTGGAGGAAAGGGACGAAGTGGACGAAGTGGAGGAAGTGTAGGAAGTGGAGCAAGTGGAGGAAGTGGACGATGTTGACGAAGTGGACGAAGTGGAGGAAATGGAGGAAGTGGAGGAAATGGACGAAGGGTAGGAAGTAGACGAAGTGGAGGAAGTGGACGAAGTGGAGGAACTTGAGGAAGTTGACGAAGTGGACGAAGTGGACGTAGTGGACGAAGTGGACGAAGTGGACGAAGTGGACGAAGTGGACGTAGTGGAGAAGGTGGAGGAAGTTGAGGAAGTTGACGAAGTGGAAGAAGTTGGATAAGTGGACGAAGATGACGAAGTGAACGAAGTAGACAAAGTTCAGAAAGTCGAAGAAGTGGACGAAGTTGAGGAAGTTGACTAAGTGGAAGAAGCTGACGAAGTGGACGAACTGGACGAACTGGACGAAGTTAACGAAGTGGACGAAGTGGACGAGGTGGACGAATTGGACGAACTGGACAAAGTGGGTGAAGTGGACGAAGTGGCCGAAGTTGAGGAAGTGGAGGAAGTTGACAAAGTGCAGGAAGTGGAGGAAGCGGAGGAAGTGGACGAAGTTGAGGAAGTGGAGGAAGTGAAGGAAGTGGAGGAATTGGAGGAAGTGGACGAAGTGCAGGTAGTGGATGAAGTGGACAAAGTGGAGAAAGTGGACGAGGTGGATGAAGTTCAGGAAGTGGAGGAAGTAGACGAAGTGGACGAAGTTGGCGAAGTCGAGGAAGTGGACGAAGTGGAGGAAGTGAAGGAATTGGAGAAAGTGGACGAAGTGAAGGAAGTGGAGGAAGTGGAGGAAGTTGACGAAGTGGAGGAAGTTGACGAAGTGGAGGAAGTGGAGGAAGTGGACGAAGTGGAGGAAGTGGACGAAGTGAAGAAAGTGGAGGAAGTGGAGGAAGTGGACGAAGTGGAGGAAGTGGAGGAAGTTGACGAAGTGGAGGAAATTGACGAAGTGGAAGAAGTGGAGGAAGTGGAGGAAGTGGAGGAAGTGGACGAAGTGGCTGAAGTGGACGAAGTGGAGGATCTGGACGAAGTGGACGAAGTGGACGAAGTGGACGAAGTGGAGGAAGTTGAGGAAGTGGACGAAGTGGAGCAAGTGGAGGAAGTGGACGAAGTTGACGAAGTGGTCCAAGTTGACGAAGTGGACGAAGTGGAGGAAATGGAGGAAGTGGACGAAGTCGAGAAAGTGGAGGAAGTGGAGGAAGTAGACGAAGTGGAGGAAGTAGACGAAGTGGAGGAAGTGGAGGACGTGGACGAAGTGGAGGAAGTGGACGAAGTGGACGAAGTTGCGAAGTGGACGAAGTTCAGGAAGTGGACGAAGTGGAGGAAGGGGTGGAAGTGGAGGAAGTTGACGAAGTGGACGAAGTGGACGAAGCGGACGAAGTTGGCGAAGTCAACGAAGTGGACGAAGTGGACGAAGTGGACGAAGTGATGAAGTTGACGAAGTGGACGAAGTGGACGAAGTGGACGAAGTTGACGAAGTTGAGGAAGTGGAGGAAGTGGAGGAAGCGGAGGAAGTGGACGACGTTGAGGAAGTGGAGGAAGTGGAGGAAGTGGAGGAAGTGGAGGAAGTAGAGAAAGTGGACGAAGTGGACGAAGTGGATGAAGTTCAGGAAGTGGAGGAAGGGTCGAAGTGGAGGAAGTTGACGAAGTGGAAGAAGTTGACGAAGTGGACGAAGATGACGAAGTGGACGAAGTTGACGAAGTGGACGAAGTGGACGAAGTGGAGGAAGTGACGAAGTGAGGAAGTGGAGGAAGTTGACGAAGTGGACGAACTTGACGAAGTTGACGAAGAGGACGAAGTGGACGAAGTTGAGGAAGTGGACGAAGTGGAGGAAGTGGAGAGAGTGGAGGAAGTGGAGGAAGTTGACGAAGTGGAAGAAGTGCACGAAGTGGACGAAGTGGGGGAAGTGGACGAAGTGGAGGAAGTGGACAAAGTGGAGGAAGTTGAGGAAGTGGAGGAAGTTGAGGAAGTGGACGAAGTGGACGAAGTGGACGAAGTATAGGAAGTGGAGGAAGTGGACGAAGTGGACGAAGTGGAGGAAGTGGACGAAGTGGAGGAAGTGGAGGAAGTTGACGAAGTGGAGGAAGTGGAGGAAGTGGAGGAAATGGAGGAAGGGAGGAAGTGAAGGAAGTGGAGGAAGTGGAGGAAGTGGAGGAAGTGGACGAAGTGGAGGAAGTTGACGAAGTGGACGAAGTGGACGAAGTGGACGAAGTTGACGAAGTGGAGGAAGTGGAGGAAGTGGACGAAGTGGAGGAAGTGGACGACGTTGACGAAGTGGACGAAGTTGACGAAATGGAGGAAGTCGAGGAAGTGGACGAAGTTGACGAAGTGGACGAAGTGGAGAAAGTGGAGGAAGTTCAGGAAGTGGAGGAAGTGGAGGAAGTTGACGAAGTGGAAGAAGTGGAGAATCGACGAAGATGACGAAGTGGACGAAGTTGAGGAAGTGGAGGAAGTTGAGGAAGTGGAGGAAGTTGAGGAAGTGGAGGAAGGGAGGAAGTGGACGAAGTGGAGGAAGTGGAGGAAGTGGACGAAGTTGACGAAGTGGAGGAAGTGGAGGAAGTTGAGGAAGAAGTGGAAGAAGTTGACGAAGTTGACGAAGTGGACGAAGTGGAGGAAGTGGAGGAAGTGGAGGAAGTGGACGAAGTGGAGGAAAGGGACGAAGTGGAGGAAGTGGAGGAAGTGTAGGAAGTGGAGCAAGTGGAGGAAGTGGACGAAGTTGACGAAGTCAACGAAGTGGACGAAGTGGAGGAAGTGGAGGAAGTGGAGGAAATGGAGGAAGTGGAGGAAGTGGACGAAGTGGAGGAAGTAGACGAAGCGGAGGAAGTGGACAAAGTGGAGGAAGTTGAGGAAGTGGACGAAGTTGACGAAGTGGACGAAGTTCAGGAAGTGGAAGAAGTGCACGAAGTGGACGAAGTTGACGAAGTGGACGAAGTGGACGAACTGGACGAAGTGGACGAAGTGAACGAAGTGGAGGAAGTGGACGAAGTTGACGAAGTGGAAGAAGTTGACGAAGTGGAAGAAGTGGAGGAAGTGGAGGAAGTGAAGGAAGTGGAGGAAGTGGAGGAAGTGGACGAAGTTGACGAAGTTGACGAAGTGGACGAAGTGGATGAAGTGGAGGAAGTGGACGAAGTGGAGGAACTGGAGGAAGTAGAGGAAGTGGACGAAGTGGACGAAGTTGAAGAAATGGAGGAAGTAGAGGAAGTGGACGAAGTGGACGAAGTGGAGGACGTTGACGAAGTAGACGAAGTTCAGGAAGTCGAGGAAGTGGAGGAAGTGGACGAAGTAGAGGAAGTGGAGGAAGTGGACGAAGTGGACAAAGTTCAGGAAGTCGAGGAAGTGGACGAAGTTGACGAAGTGGACGAAGTGGACGAAGTGGACAAAGTGGAGCGAAGTGGACGAAGTGGACGAAGTGGACGAAGTGGACGAAGTGGACGAAGTGGACGAAGTGGACGTAGTGGAGAAGTGGAGGAAGTTCAGGAAGTGGAGGAAGTGGACGAAGTGCAGGAAGTTGACGAAGTGGAAGAAGTTGGAGAAGTGGACGAAGATGACGAAGTGGACGAAGTGAACGACGTGGACAAGTTCAGAAGTCGAGGAAGTGGACGAAGTTGAGGCAGTTGACGAAGTGGAAGAAGTTGACGAAGTGGACGAAGTTAACGAAGTGGACGAAGTGGACGAAGTGGACGAACTGGACGAAGTGGGCGAAGTGGACGAAGTGGCCGAAGTTGAGGAAGTGGAGGAAGTTGACAAAGTGCAGGAAGTGGAGGAAGCGGAGGAAGTGGACGAAGTTGAGAAAGTAGAGGAAGTGAAGGAAGTGGAGGAATTGGAGGAAGTGGACGAAGTCGAGGTAGTGGATGAAGTGGACAAAGTGGAGAAAGTGGACGAGGTGGACGAAGTTCAGGAAGTGGAGGAAGTAGACGAAGTGGACGAAGTTGACGAAGTCGAGGAAGTGGACGAAGTGGAGGAATTGGAGAAAGTGGACGAAGTGAAGGAAGTGGAGGAAGTGGAGGAAGTTGACGAAGTGGAGGAAGTGGAGGAAGTGAAGGAAGTGGAGGAAGTGGAGGAAGTGGACGAAGTTGGCGAAGTTGACGAAGTGGACGAAGTGGACGAAGTGGACAAAGTGGACGAAGTTGACGAAGTGGAGAAAGTGGAGGAAGTGGAGGAAGTGGACGAAGTTGACGAAGTGGACGGAGTTGAAGAAATGGAGGAAGTAGAGGAAGTGGAGGAAGTGGACGAAGTGGAGGACGTTGACGAAGTGGACGAAGTTCAGGAAGTCGAGGAAGTGGAGGAAGTGGACGAAGTGAAGGAAGTGGACGAAGTGAAGGAAGTGGACGAAGTGGACGAAGTTGACGAAGTGGACAAAGTTCAGGAAGTCGAGGAAGAGGACGAAGTTGAGGAAGTTGACGAAGTGGAAGAAGTTGACGAAGTGGACGAAGTGGACGAAGTGGACAAAGTGGGCGAAGTGGACGTAGTGGACGAAGTGGACGAAGTGGACGTAGTGGACGAAGTGGACGTAGTGGAGAAAGTGGAGGAAGTTCAGGAAGTGGAGGAAGTGGACGAAGTGGAAGAAGTTGGAGAAGTGGACGAAGTGGACGAAGTCGACGAAGTGGACGAAGTGGACAAAGTTCAGGAAGTCGAGGAAGTGGACGAAGTTGAGAAAGTTGACGAAGTGGAAGAAGTTGACGAAGTGGACGAAGTGGACGAAGTGGACGAAGTGGACGAAGTGGACGAAGTGAGCGAAGTGGACGAAGTGGACGAACTGGACAAAGTGGGCGAAGTGGACGTAGTGGACGAAGTGGACGAAGTGGACGTAGTGGACGAAGTGGACGAAGTGGACGAAGTGGAGAAAGTGGAGGAAGTTCAGGAAGTGGAGGAAGTGGACGAACTGGACGAAGTGGGCGAAGTGGACGAAGTGGCCGAAGTTGAGGAAGTGGAGGAAGTTGACAAAGTGCAGGAAGTGGAGGAAGCGGAGGAAGTGGACGAAGTTGAGGAAGTGGAGGAAGTGGAGGAAGTGGACGAAGTGGACGAAGTGGAGGTAGTGGACGAAGTGGACAAAGTGGAGAAAGTGGACGAAGTTCGGGAAGTGGACGAAGTTGGCGAAGTGGAGGAAGTGGACGAAGTGGAGGAATTGGAGAAAGTGGACGAAGTGAAGGAAGTGGAGGAAGTGGAGGAAGTGATGGAAGTGGACGAAGTGGAGGAAGGGGACGAAGTGGAGGAAGTGGACGAAGTGAAGGAAGTGGAGGAAGTGGACGAAGTGGAGGAAGTGGACGAAGTTGACGAGGCGGAGGAAGTTGACGAGGTGGAAGAAGTGGAGGAAGTGGAGGAAGTGAAGGAAGTGGAGGAAGTGGAGGAAGTGGACGAAGTTGACGAACTAGACGAAGTGGACGAAGTGGACAAAGTGGAGGAAGTGGAGGAAGTGGACGACGTTGACGAAGTGGACGAAGTTGAAGAAATGGAGGAAGTAGAGGAAGTGGAGGAAGTGGACGAAGTGGAGGACGTTGACGAAGTGGACGAAGTTCAGGAAGTCGAGGAAGTGGAGGAAGTGGACGAAGTGAAGGAAGTGGACGAAGTTGACGAAGTGGACAAAGTTCAGGAAGTCGAGGAAGAGGACGAAGTTGAGGAAGTTGACGAAGTGGAAGAAGTTGAC
This sequence comes from Vigna reflexopilosa, assembly GCA_027742785.1. Lineage (NCBI taxonomy): Eukaryota > Viridiplantae > Streptophyta > Magnoliopsida > Fabales > Fabaceae > Vigna > Vigna reflexopilosa. The sequence continues at coordinate 216 of JAFNIE010000067.1, read as the reverse complement.
GAAGTGGACGAAGTGGACGAACTGGACAAAGTGGGCGAAGTGGACGAAGTGGACGAAGTGGACGTAGTGGACGAAGTGGACGAAGTGGACGAAGTGGAGAAACTGGAGGAAGTTGAGGAAGTGGAGGAAGTGGAGGAAGTGGACGAAGTGGAAGAAGTTGGAGAAGTGGACGAAGATGACGAAGTGGACGACGTTGACGAAGTGGACGAAGTGGAC